>APFE031095393.1:0-80820 GCA_000404065.3 Pinus taeda | reverse complement strand
ATCTCAAGTGCCACAACCAATTTTCATCCTTTGGCACGCTTTGGAAGGCCTCTTGGGTAACTGCTGCAATTTCATTTTTGTTCTTCAAATCTACCCTGATCCTGAGAGGGAACATCCTGTTCCTTGTCATCTTCACTTCAGCAATGCATCGTTTGCTGGGTGCTATATCCATGATGGTACAGACATCATTCACAAAGTAAACATTGTAACCCTTTTGAACAAGCTGTCGAATACTCAAGAGGTTACATCTCATTCTGGGGACATAATAGACATCTGCTATGGTTTTCCTTTCTCCTTGCTTTGT
This sequence comes from Pinus taeda, assembly GCA_000404065.3. Taxonomy (NCBI): domain Eukaryota; kingdom Viridiplantae; phylum Streptophyta; class Pinopsida; order Pinales; family Pinaceae; genus Pinus; species Pinus taeda. Next base: position 80,516 of record APFE031095393.1, on the reverse strand, counting down.
AAATATTTTTACCTCCCCTTTTCCCATAACAGAAACTTTGCTATGAATTCCTAGTGTGATTTTTGATTTCATATTTTTATCTAGGGCAGAAAAGAGAGCTATATTTCTTGTCATATGGTTGCTGCAACCTGAGTCTAAAAACCATATGTCTTCACTGTTTGTTTCAGCCATGTTACAAGCTAACAACACATTAGTTTGGCTGATGTTCTCTCTAGTAACATTTGCATTTTGTCTATTACTCATATCATGCTGCTTCTTCCTACATTCATTGGCATAATGCCCATATTTTTTACAATAATAGCATTGGACATTGGATTTTTCATACCTTTGTCCTTGAGCATGATGTTGTCCTCTTTGTTGGCTGCTGCCTTGGCCTTGGTTCTGATTTGAATTGCTGCCTCTTCCTTGAGCATTTACTGGACTGTTCCTTCCACCTCTGTTCTGGCTTCTGCCTCTTCCTCTCTTGTTTCCTATGCCTTGACCTCTTCCTCTTGCAAAGGACATCTGAGTCTTAAAGGCTTGCTCTAGAGATGAGTTTTCATTCCTACTCAATCTCTGCTCATGTGTTACCAGTGATGCATGTAGCTCATCAACTGAAAAGTTTGAGAGATCCTTTGTCTCTTCAATGGTGGTGACAATAGCATCAAACTTTGAGGGTAAGACCCTCAATATTTTCTCCACAATCCTCCTTTCTTCAATGGTTTCTCCATGAGTCCTCATTTGTGTGATCAGACCAATTACATGTGTGAAGAATGAGTCAATGTTGTCTGACTCCTTCATGTTCAGATTCTCAAAATCTCTCCTCAGCAACTGTAGTTTTGCTGTCTTCACTTTCTCCATGCTTTGATAGGTTGTCTTGAGAGTTTGTCATGCTTCTTTGGATGTCTTAGCTGCTGCTATCCTTGGAAACACACTCTGGTCCACTGCTTGATACAAAAATACAAAGGCTTTTGAGTCCTTCTTCCTATTGCTCTTCAGCAGATCCTTCTCTGCTGGAGTTAACCTATTGAACTCATTTTCATCTGCTCGTTCTTCATAACCATCTTGAACTAATTCCCATCAATCTTGACAGGCAAACAAGGCTTTCATAGTTATTGCCCAATAGTCATAGTTCTTCCCATTAAACTGTGGGAGCTGGGTGTTAAACATACCCATACAGTGCTTGTGCTGGCCATCCTAGCACTCTTTAACTATGTTTCTAAATCCTTGACTGTGTATTTTAAAACAACTGACTGCTACAACAAAAGAATCCTCCTTTCAGCTTCTTTGTCACCTTCAAAGAGCCTAAACCTACTCTGATACCATTGTTGGGGATTTTTCTGGTAAAATCCCAAAAACACAAAAATTCAAGCACACAAAGGCAATGCTCTGTTTCCTTTACTCCGGGATCTTTTGTGCACATGGAAGCTTTTAAAAAAAAAATTAATGAAGAACAGAGTATTACACCACCATAAAATATGTCTATTCATTAAAATAAAATTACTGAGAACATATTCATCCTCTTTCACTCAGAGGGATTCACCAAACATTACAAAAGAAATTACTCTGTCTCCTTTGAAATTTTACACCACTGTGTGTAAAAATTTCATTTACATTCACTGCTGTGTGAAAACAAAGATTACAAGGATTTACAGTTTTACCTTTTGTGTGAAACAATTCATGGTTTTTGATACATACTTCCCCCTGGTTTTCTTCATTCACATCTTCTTCGCTCCTGCACTGCTGTGAGTTCTCTTTCCTACTTACCAAATTGACCAGCCATACAACTATGTTTTTACTTGTTCTATTAAAAACAAACTTACGGCCGTAAAAATTTAAAAAACAATAAAATTAAAACTATATGACATAGTCCATGCCATTATTTAATTTATGCCCATACTTGCGGTAAACAAAAATTTAATAATCCACCTACGCATTATGACAAAACTTTAATAAGGTATGGTCAAAATTCAACTGGACTTTACTCCACGCAATTTGATTTGATGCGGGCCCGTATGCAGCTTCATACGATCGACGGCGGAGAGCGAAGAACCCCATCGGACGGCTCACAATAATATCGGAACCGCTTTTTAACCGAGCTTTACTCCACAATGCAACTTTGAACAATCAACGGTGGATAATGCTGGAGCAGATCAGACCGCGGAGGAGAATATCGGAAGCCACTTTTTAACCGACTTTTACCTTCCGATAAATGTGAGAGGCTGATGTCACGCCTCATCCACGCGTCAACTCCAAATTGTATCGGAGCTCTTGTGTACGGAAACTACCTTTATGCAAAAGCGGTGCGATATGGTTACCGACGGTTTGTGGTTTTGCTGGGTGGTTTTGAGGTGTATTAAATGATGGCCCGTGCGCAGTTGAAATTACAAATTCAACAAGAAGATTAGGGGAATCTAGCAAAGTAGGGAATCTAACAAAGTAGTAGCACTGAAACCAAGGGTGTCGGTCAAATAAGACGATCTCACCCCACCAAGTGAAGAAACAAAAGGCAAGAACTTAAACAAGGCTACATTAAATCTAGGTACTTTCAATCCCCCTTGCACAACCAATCTCTTTGCCAAACTTCCACCACTAGTGCTTAGAGGCGACTTATGGACTTGATATTCCAATTTCTACCAGCTACTTACAAATGTCATCGACTTATGGACTTCTACATGCTACTTACAAATGTGATACACAAATCTCATGGGCCAAAATATTTGCTAATATTAATCTTTTTGAAACCTATGATGTCAATTTAGAATCCTTTGCAAATGCAACATGATATAATGTTTCTTAGCAAATAAGATAGGATATAGAACATGACTTTTATGTGCCCCTCAAGTTGGTTCCTAATGTTATGTCATTATAGAGTAACATGTACAAATATGCATTTTGTATTTGGAATTATCTCGTTTTATCTCCTTTGTTTTCAATTCTGAATTTTTCTACAAGATTTTTTAAAGTTTTGAGTCTCATTGTAGAGAATCAGAATACATTTTAATGTATGCAAAGAAAGTGAACAAAACAAAAGGGACCAATTTGCAATCTATGTGAAATAAAAATACTAAAAGAGATCTATCCTTCGACCCAAATATAAATAAATAAGACAATTATACATGAATATGGTATGAGTATCACAATTCAATCGATATACAACTACAATTGAAACTTATTAGTGAATTAGAGATAGATAAAACCAAGCTCAAAGTCTATCCTTTTCTTCTATATTCAAGCGATATGTGTATCATCATTAACTTCTAACTTAGTTTCTTCTCTAGGTTCCAATTCAGTGGCGTACAAGCAGAGATGACGGAAGGTAAACATACCTCATACACATCTTGCCAAGGAGAAATCAGATAAGAAATGGATGCTTGTGAATGGAGATAAGATCAATTTTTCGGGCATAGACGAAAAATACATTTTTGATGCCCTTGCAAAAATGTATTTTTGTGATTCAGAGTCACCTTTCCTTATGGAGTAGCTGTGAAATTATAATTTAACCTACAAATATGGCCTATGTTTACATATTCAGTGTGTCTACCTATATTTCTGAAGCTGTAAATAAATATGTTATTTAACTTGCAGATATGGCCTAAGTTTACATATTCAGTGTGTCTACCTATATTTTTGAAGTTGTAGATAAATCAGTTATTCACTACTCATTTTCCTATCTTCCTTGGATGTATGTGTTTTTTTAGAAACTTAGTAAACTTATCTAAATATTGTCCAAATTTTGAAGATGCTGAAATTTCCCAATAAAATTTTCAACAACAGGGGCAGGATCGGAACCATTATAGATGTTGGCTATGGAGTTGTTAACTTGGGTGCATATCTCCTTCGTCTTCGTATTGTGGCAATGTCACTTGTGCACCAGAATTAGAATCATTTTTCTTTGGAAAGAGGATTTCGTTCAATTTAAGCGCATTGACAACAATGGTACTGTCGTATCCAACCAAACCATTCCAATTTGTAGAATGTTCTAGGTGTAGAATTAATTGACTTGAGAGGGATGTTATATTATTACTAGAGAATACAGGTCACTAAATCCAGGAGGTTATTTTTCCTATTCTTTCACCTAAAGCATACATAAAATATGAGTAAGATCTACTGATATTGAATGCCATGAGAAATCAAAAACAATTTGAAACCAAAATTATTCATAAGTGAGTTGGAAAGAAAAATGGGGAATCTAGCAAGGTAGTAGAGTTGAGACCAAAGGATGGTCAAATAAGAATATTTCCCCCCACCAAGCTAACAAACAAAATGAAATAACTTAAACAAAACTGCTTTCAATCTTGGTGAATTGAATCCCCTTCACGTAGCTACTATCTCCGCAAAACTTCTACCACCAGTCCTCAGAGGCAATTTATGGACTTGTCGAAACTGCTCGTCGGCACCGATCGAGTCGCAAAAACATCTGAAATACTAAAAGGATAATTTTATTTATCACTCTTGCTACTGTTGTTGCTGCCACTGAAACCCATAGGCGAAAAGGACTTAAGGTTTTTCTCTTAGGCCTGCAGGATTTCAATATGTGGACTTGCGAAAAGCTGAGAGAAAAATTGGGAACCGAAGCCCTCAACCATTATCTAGGCAATAAATGTTGTTGGGCTAGTTACGGGGCCCAATTTAGAAATCCCATATTGTTATTTTTTCATTCCCCACCATATATTTTGCTGTAGTTTCGAGAAACCCCATCTTGTTATTTTCTTCGTTCCTCGTCATAGATTTCATAGGAGTTTCTCATACCAGTCACCGTTTTGAGAACTGGAACCTAGAAAGTACTTCAATCTACTAGATATACCGAGGAATTTCCTATCTATATGCTCAATAGAGTCCGCTGAAAATCATGAAATTTTTTAATCCGTTCACCTTGGTATGTAGAGTGTGCATCCATCTAACCAATGTTCCTAGCACGTGTGAATAAAGTGGAGAAATTGTTGGAAGACTAATTGGCTAGGGGAAGGAAATTGACGTGGATGTTGTTTCAAAGTTCTATCTGATAAAAATGTAAGTGGTAAACCCCCAAATCAATTGATTACCAGCATGTTGTCTTGAAAAAACACTTGAAGGGACCTACAAGAAAAGCCAAAAATGTCAGTGTCGTTTCATTACTTCAAACAAAACTAAATGAATACCATCAAAAGGGTTATCAATTTACATTGTTATTTAGAGTGAAATGATGCAGGAAAAATCATATTACTATGGAAAAACGAAGCAGGAACAGACACCAGAGGAATAATATTGAAAAACTCTCCTAGCCCTTGGGCAAGGAGTTGTCCTTTGTCCACAGAAAATGAGAGCATTGAAAAATAAAAAGCGTTAAACCCGCAAATTAATTGATTACTAGTAGGTTGTCTTGAAAGAAACCTTGAAGTGACCTGGAAGAAAACCCAAAGAATGCCAATTTAATTTCATTACATCAAACATAATTAAATGAATACCATCAAAAGGGTTATCAATTTACCTTGTCCTTTATAGTGAAATTATGCAGAGAAAATCATATTACTGTGGAAAAATGAAGCGTGAATAGACACCAGAGGAACAATATTGAAAAAATCTGCTAACCCTCCCAGGCATAGGTGTCGTCTCTCCATAGAAACTGATCACGTTGAAAAATAACAAACAGAAGTGTAGCATAGTCAAATACTAATTTCATCTTAAACTACACGCGTTACATTGTCTGATAGTCGATCGACAATAATAGTATGGTTAACCTTTCATATGCGAAGTGTTGTAAGATATATCAATTACTCTCTCAAGATTTATCTAGATTATTTCATATGCAGTTAGACTCCAGCTTGTTTGGCATGTGGCTAAAAATCAAATGGCCCCTTGTAATGCAATCCATTAGATGTTTGCCCTATGTGGCATGTAGACATTCACAACATCGCCGTTGGATCATTTCCATACGTGACATGTGGCCCAAAACAGAAACGTGATCTTGGATGTTGAAAAACGTGTCATGCATATCATTCTCCAGTGGCACTATTGAGCCATGTGTGATGGATATGTAGAAAAGTAAATCATTGGGCAACAACTGGCCCTATGAGTTGACACCTATTATGAAAAATAAAAGGAGTTGTCTATAATGCGACTTTTTGGAGATTCCTGTGAGGGAATTGGGCAGAATAAATTGAGCTTAAATTTTGATTTGTTGCAGTTAAAATGGTTTTTTAACTACATATTTGGATTCAGCACCCTGGAAAGCCCCTGGGACACTTTGATTGTGCAGAAACTAGCTATCAAACTTGCCATTCCAATAAATTGCTGTCCGATTTTGACCAGAAAAACCCACCGAAAAAGCTTTCAAAAAATCGCATTATAGACAACTGCAAAATAAAATGAAAAACTTTGCACTTGCACACTTGCATCGATATGGTCAAATCACCATGGCTGAACGTCATGCGTAAGGATGCCATATGACACCCCCACACACATACAGAGATATATATATTTCATATGATTACCTTAACATTTTAATACCTAGTCTCATTTAAATATTCACCCTTCCAAGTTAAGGTTTCTGTTTGTTTGAGGTCAAACATTATCCATGCCTTCTACTGTGATTAACTGAAGGATTAATCTGAAGGATCTCATGTATTTTGATTTAGTTGTCAACATTTTTAAGTGAAATTTAAGGGATATCATATATTTTGACTCTGATGTCAAAATAGTTTTCCACCCCATCGCACTAGTATCAACTACCTTAACTCGTAATATTTACTATGGGTCACAACTGTCAAGATACAACATAACATTGTATTACATATTGTTGGGTATTAATAATAAATAATATTATGGATTTGAATCAAATAAAACTAGACATCTATACTGCAAAACTCCCTGAACTTGCATTGGATTATTGTATTACGAATCGGGTAAGAAAGTAAATTATTTCATACTTTTTTTAACTGTCCATGTTGATAGGAAAATGATATTTTGTAGCACATTTGATTCAAATCCGCCCAAGAAAAACCATTTTTCAAAACTTCAAACTAAAAAACAATTTTTGAAACGAATTTAATAAATGATACGAAAGAAAATTATTTGATTAAAATATTAAAACAAAAAAATGCTCATAACTTAGATAAAATAAATAAAAGGAACCAAACAAGTTTTATTTTAGACGAACACATTTTTTTAATCGGGAAACCTCTTTCATAGAAATCCAAAAACTATAAAGAATAAATTATTAATTTCTTTTTCGATCTTACAACATAGCTTGAGCGCAATAAAAAAAAAACCTAAAATAAAACTCAACAACAAATTGGACAAACAATGAACTCTAATAAGTTGGGGCACAGTGAGGGAGAGGCCAAACATGGATTAAGTATCTAACAATAGATCTAACAAACAATTACCTATGATAAATTGAGGCTTAGCCGCTAAGAGTGATAACATGGATTAATTGTCTCCACTAAAATAAGGAAAACATGTTTCCATAAATTAATTAGTAGAGGGTCTTATCTTCAATGAAGGAATGACTGAAAGAATGAAAACATGGATCAAACAAAACTACATATGGATGCAAAAATGGAATATCTACCTCAATTCTTGTCCCACAAATAGCAAGGAGCTAAAAGATTTTGTTACGGAGAAGTTTCGTAACCTGGTATGGGGAAAAGAGTTGAGTAGGAAGAAGAAGTACTACATTGTGGAATTCAACACTACATGTGATCTACAACAAAACGAGTTCATTGGAGCAAGAATTCCATTGAGGGGAAAGGTTCTTATTGCTTAATTAAGAATCATCTCACATCAACTTCATTGAGGATAATGGAAAGGGCCTAAAGAAGCTTGGGAACAATGAGTGTGTATATTTTGCACATTTGGGGCAGTGGAATCAAAAAAAATTAATTTTGGAATGTGATGCATTCAAAAACATCATAGAAAGTTATGGGAATATGCTAGCATGATTTTCTTGCCATTGTCTTTTGAGTGAGTGGATTGTTTCAAAGTTGGGTCACCTCATCATCAAATTAAACAAGGAAAGGATTGAATTACAAAAGACAAAGAGCAAGGAACTAATAGTCTCATAGACTATTTTTAGTCTCCTGGACATTAAAATATTATTTCATTTCATTTCATTTTATGTCGAGATGTTGCCTTCCACTCATTCAATGTCAAGGCTCGTGGAGGAGAAGATAACTCCTCTTCACGAAAGCCCCTGCTAAATTTGATCTCGGTGCCTCACGTGGGTAAGCACGTAATTTATTCAAATTATTTGAATCTCATCTTAGTCCATAGAGCATTGAGAACTTTCCCAAATGAAATTGAAAACTAACGAGGATCTATACTTGTTTGTTGAACAAAGGAGGATTTTTTCTTCTTCGAGGAATGGATTCGAGACTTTCCAAGAATCTTCCTTCTCATCTTAAGAAACGCCGCTGCAAGGACTATTTTGTTGTTAATTTCCCTCTTTGTTTGCAATCTATAGATAGTAGAGACAATAACATGTCTCTTAATATTGTATCGTTAGTTTGTGTCTCATTGCCCAAAAGCATATTCACATGCAAATAAAGCCACTCCATTCATAGAAAGCCTTGAAAACGATGATCCCCAAGAGCTTGAAATTGCACAAAACACCCATAAGATCGATTAAAAAGCTATATAACCATCAAGAATTCACTATCCAAGAACTGTTAAATCCCTTTAAATTCGTCACAAATAACCTACAGAATGTCTCATATATCATTAAACCCCATTAATGGCATCATTTAGTCATCCAAAATCGCAAGGATTTCCTCTTGTACCTTAATGTCTCTTGAAGAATGAAGAAATGGGTTTCAACAAATGAATTTATATAAGAAACCAATTGACATGGGTCAAAATAAATCTACCAAAAGCTAACATGAAACCTGATGAAATCCTACATGACATGTTTTGATCAATTGGGATTTCTTAGAATTTTTATACTGTGTAGGGTCGCTTACAATGTCTTTTGTCCCATGTGGTTGTAGTATTTTCTCTATTGAATTATATTTTTTTCCACTATGTTAAGTATTTTTATGCCATATCACTAAATCTTGAAAAAACATAGTGAAAATGACCTTACATATAATTGGCAATATACCAACACAACTAATCTCCTCAATGCTATTTGATGTTAACTCGGTGGGTATTCTAAGCATACATGTTTTAATTGATGCAGTCACATGTGAAACTTTAGATTATAAGCCCAACACTTCAAATGTGTGTTATAGCCTATGGCTTTATTAAAGGTTCTCCAAAGGTGAGATTTCTCAGCTACTTAACAACTATACTTGGCTAAGGGTGATGATAACTTTTTTTTTTACAACTGTTGTAGGAAGTCTCTCATCCACTTAGAGGTACGACTCATTCAACTTGCCACCGAGGCATCCAAGCACCTAGCCTAAGATCTTCCATTGATATTTATATGAATAAATTTGAGGGCCTAGCTTTCATCAAGGTGATTATGGGTAACCAACCCCCTTCCATGTCTACCATTTAGTCTGTCATTTTGGGCCTTTCGCTTTGGCTACCTTCATCTGCAACATACCCTAATGGACTAAGGTTTGAGACTCCATGTTACACAACATTTTGTCACTATCCCTAGACTCCCCGTTCCTTGATCCTTGAGGATCTCGACAATGAACCTCGCATGCTTTGCCTTCATGAAGAAACTCCCATTGTGTCCCTCTTCATGAGTAGATCAATTCCCTTTTGCACCATTTCCCTTGAAACTTTTGTTTTGCCTAGTTTACACGACTAGTGCTAATGACCTTTGTCTCCTCCACGTCGATGTGCAGAGATTAACACCACTCCTCATGCCAACCTAAGCGACTAAGTTGTGTTGTAGTCACATCGATCTTGTTATGGAAAGTTTTTTAAATTAGGAGATGAAGCTTCCAGCTGTAGAAGCTTCGTAACAAAATTTTGGTAAATGGTTTGACCGAATGTAGTCAAGGATGTCAATTTGGGATCCTTTCCCCTATAATGATGGATCTAACTTAAGGGATAAGTCCTTCTCCCATCAGAAGAGGACCCATCTCCTAGCCATTTTTCCTATATAAATATTTCTTCTTCCCAAGCACAAGCCAGTGTTGATGTTGGTGTGCTTATGCTATTTTGGTTTGGAGTAGGCAGCAAGCTAATACTAGTTGTAGCTATCTAGTTGTGTGAGCGAGAACTGTGATTTGGTTTGGAGTGAAGCCTAAAGGGAGGAGCCTTAAAACTATTGTTGCTTGAGGGCATCACAGAATGCTAGCAAAACTTTGTGGGAACCTGGTTTTGTTAGAGGAGGACTACAATGTCAAGGCAAATGGTTGTAATCTCTCTTTGATATTAATAATGAAACTATCGATTGATTTACTACATGTTTTTTAATCTTAAACATTCATGGCGTAATGTTTCTTGACTTTTTAAGTAGGTTGAATTACAATTTCTTTATTGTCACGTTTGTTGTTTGTCGTTGTTTACATGTTTCAGGTGCTTGAAGAAGGAAGCGAGAGACAGCTAGAGTGAGCAAGCAAGGACATCCTCAAACAAGATAAATTGACTAAGAGGTAGGCCCTCTTATTTGGTTCTAAGCTAAGGAAATATTCTGGTGAATGTATCTATTCTGGTTAGACCCATCATCAACCTAGAGGAATTCATTCATTTCCGCACTTATAATTTTATTTCACCACAAATTGGAGACTGTTGGGGATCCGAATCCTTTTGTTTGTCATGGATTTCATGATTTCATGAGAAATTTTCTAGTTCCACTTTTTGCCTTTAGTTCTGTTTCTATACTCCTACTTACTTGTCTGTGTCTAAAATTCATAGTAGCAAATCTAGTCCATGTTTCAATTTTTTTCTTATTTTTTCCATAGCTCCCTCGATCAGCCCACTTAATTCACTAACAATCACGTCGACCAATGCAAGTTGCTGAGAAACAATCATGCTCACCAGCCTCTGGTGCTTATTGTGAGTTAGGCAGTCGTGCCAATATCTGTAAGTGAAGATTTGGGATTAACCCCAATCTTGGCCAGTGTGTTATGCTCTTGTGGTTTTGACCCCGTAAGCCTTTTGGACTACCTTCTCCCTGATTAGAAAGCTACTTTTCATTTGGTTTTGTTTTCTTGTTGGCTTATCATCTTTCTACTTGATTAATTGAGTCATTGAGTGGCGAGCGATAGTAGGGCATCTAGTTAGTCATCCATTTAGCAGTTTGTGAACTTAGTAAGTCGAGTTCTAGGTGTACTTACTCTTTGAATTTTGTTTTTTGTCCTTTTATGAATTTGACCTCCTTTACACAAGTTTGAAATTTTTTCGTTTGCTTGCCTAAACATTTCTTTTTCAGCATAGATTACATTGTTGGTCTTGTGATTGTTAAATTCGATGTTTCATTATTCTGAATGAGCTTCTCTTTTCACATGTTCATTTTCTTGAGGAGCTTATTGTCTTGAGAACTTTTTCAATAAAAGATTGTATGCGAAAAGCTTGTTTCATGGTTTCATGAAAGAGTGTGAAATTCTAGCTTGTTGCATCATTAAAAGAGTAGAACTTGCTTACTTCTGAAAGGACAAATAGATAAGTACTTATGAGGAAGTTAGGAATAGGAATGCATTTTTCATTAGTTTATTTTCAAAAAAGTGAGGTAGTGAAAGATCATTTCATTTTTAGTTTCTTGATTGTTTGCATTTGATTGAGTAGTTTCTACCCTATATAGTGTAGGCATTTCATCGAATTCAAAGGGTCTTGTCTCATTTAGTTGCATTTAATGTTTTTCGAATCACATCGCTAAGACCTAAAAACTGAAACATAACTGAAAATCAACTTTAAAATGAATTCAATTTACCTAAGGTGTATTTGACATTAATGATCATATCTAGAAGGTCTAGGCTAGGGACGTTATCTTGCATCTTTAAACCTAGTAGCTATCGTTATCTTCGGCATTAGACAACACTGGTATGGATTTGTGCTCCCCATATGATCGACTATATAATGGGAGACCCCACCAGGCTCGAACGCTTTTATCCCTAGGAAGTTGAGTTGACCGCCTTGCAAACGTGATACATCAAACATACCATTCAGGGAGATTACCTGCTCGTACTTCTTGGTTCGCCGGGAGGTATTCTACAGTTCACGGTTTCCTGGTAATCCTATTTTCCTAGATCATCTAGAGTAGTCATTTGATCTTTTGACTCATTAAAATTAAAAGGTCATTTGAGCACTTGTCCATTCGTGCTCATGTCCAATCGAAAGCAATAGAGTCATATTTGTTTCTTTCTCGACTCTTGAAAAATGAAAGAGCACCAGATTTTTATGTGTCTTAATAATTGGTTTCCCATGATCCAGAAACAACCTTTTAGTCTTTTCTAAGACCGAATCATGAGCGTCCCTTAAAAGAACATTTTAAAGCCTTGAATTTAATTGTTTTGTTAACTAAGACAAGGTCATCAAGGTTGAACCATCTCGTTCACCCAATTCCTCTTCCTCTCCTCCATCTGAAAGGTTGTCTAAGGAGCTATTTCTGAAGTTACCAAATTCACTCGAGGACCAAGTTGTTGAACTCACAATTGTTCTGATCATTCAACCGTTGTCATCTCGTCCTCCGTCTACTTTCGATTCTGGGTCATCTCATGATCTTGGCCTAGAATATTCAGACAATCCTGTTCAAACTCCTGAGAACTCCCTCACCACTAACGGTCAGCTTGGACTAGTTTTTTACCTCCGAACCATTTGTTTGACCCTATTTTGATATTACTATAGTGTCCTTACATTCTGTATGACCCGCTAGGTGTTCCTTTGGAACTATCCCCTCATACTTGTTTGGGCATTTGTTGTCGTTTGTTCTCAGACATGGAACCTGAAGGTAATGCTCTAGTCACATCTCCGGATGAGTCCAAAGTTTCTACTCCACACACTATTGAGGGGGAAGAATTGCAATTGCATTTCCTCCCAAGGGTTTCCCTATTTTAGAACGTATTCTCTCTATTTTTCCACCCAAGTATGTGTCTTTGACACAGTTGGTTTCAGGTACACCTAGTGCCTCATCACTTTACCATAATCCTATATGGGCCTCAGGCACCAAGCCTACTTCAAGTCCATTCATTACGAACACGACTTCCCAATAGGATGTTACCTTAGTCCCGGTGCAACCCACTATTCTGAATACTCTTTTATCATGAATCTGAGTTACCCATCTGGCACAACTGACAATTTCAAAGATAGTCACTGTCAGTTCCTCCATCCCACTAGTTAGTGACCAAGTTGTTCCAGAGCCTGGGCGACAGAACCTGAATGTTTTTATGGTGTCTCTTGCCACTAATGTGAGCATATCACAAGCTCACATGCTTGGTATAAACCAAAATTCTTATAACATTATTTATAACCCTGCTGATCCTACTTGGTCAAGTAATGTTCAATACTAAGAGGTTTAGAATATCATTGGTCCATCTGGATTGAGAAACATTTAGTATCAACAGCCCTATGGGGCTCAAGTCCAATAACAAAATCCTTACATTCCATATGGTTCTCAAGGAATGGTTAATCAACCTTACACCCTCCAATTTGGGCAGTAGATCGAGCCTGGCTATGGCCAGATTCAATTCGGTAATTTCCCAGGCAATGTTCAAGTACCCTTGTAATAGTAAGGACAACCTCTACAACAACAAGGGTAGCCTTTGTTACTACAAGGGCAACCCTTGTTGTAGCAAGGGCTCTCCACACAACAACAAGGGTAAATGATCCTATTGCAAGGTCAACTACAATAACTGCAAGGTCAGCCCTTGAAACACTTGCAATAAACTACACAATAGCAAATGCAATATGATCTGCACACCTCTTAACTAATGTCCTTGTAGGGCCAACCTCTACAGCCCTAACGATGAATCTTATTGTTGCACGGCTAATCCTTACAATAGAAAAACAAACCAGGGTAGTAGAAACCCTTGTATAGATATCAACATGGTCAACCCTTATAGGGGCAGGGTCAAGGTCAGGTCTTGGAACAACAGGCTGAAAATCATCATGTCCTAGGTCAACAGGTTCAGAATCGTGCTGGCGAAGAGCATCAAGTACAAAATCCTTATGTCTAAGGGCAAAAAGTGTATCAACCTTATGGCCAAGGACTGCAGGTACAAAACCCTCTTGTTTAGGGACAACAGGTTCATCAGCCATATGTTCAAGGACAACAGGTCCCATATCCATATGTCCAAGGTCAACGGGCTCAACAACCTTTTAACTTGTACATTTCTTATGTGTAACCTATGCGTAGACAGGTCCAAGGTATTTAAGGTCAAAATCCTCCCTATGGTCAAGGTAATCCGTAATGGGGCTAGCCTCAGATGCCATATGGCCAAACTCCTCCACTATGGGGCCAAAATCCTTACTAGAAAGGATGAGCTCCTCCCCATGGGCCCACTTATCGAACTCCCATGCCTTTTAACACCCAATTACCCTTCTTAGCTACACTCGAGTTACGTGATATATCTCGCCTTACGAATGATCCAATCCTTCATTCGTTGTACTGGCCTCGAGTGCCATCCAAGCTACCAAGTGATTGCCCAAAGTTTGATGGAAAATCTAAAGAATATCCTTAGGCACATGTGATCACATATCACCTCTGGTTCTCATCAAACTCATACGTGGGTGATTCCATTCGTCTCTGTCTTTTCAAACGAACCCTCACGGGTGTTGCAACAAAGTGGTACATTGAGCTACCTCAAAGTACTTACCATGACTTTAACACTATATCCATGGCTTTCCTCATGCATTTTCAGTTGCCGATTCACTATGAAATTGACACCTATTTTCTTACGTCACTTATGCAAGATATCACGACACACATCTCTGATGACATCCATGAATGGAGACGTAGACATCACCTGATCAAATTCAAGATTGTTGATTAGTTTCTCACTAAATGGTTTACCAAATCATTCATAGCCCCAATTGCTCATGATATAGCTATGGGTGGATGTATCACTAAAGAACAGGTCATCGCTTGTGCCCAATACTTGGATTTAGTTTACTATTAGTCTAGCACTTTGTACGAGTTATTACCTAATGCTCCATGGCCATCATCTGATCTTGAAAAATCAAGTCACCAGCTGTCCCTCCCGTCAATGGAGTTATTGGTTGAGTATCCCATACCCTTGCTAAAACTTCATCTAAACAGAAGTCTGTCTCAAATGTTGTTCCTAATAGTTCATCCAGAATCCACCTAGCCTTGGTAAAACCTCAGAGTTCCATGCTGTCCAGTTTACCGCAGCGAACAAATCCTTGAAAGTAAATAAGAAAGGAAAAGGAAAAGCTAAAGCTAATGGCCCGAAATAGGGTCCTCCCAAATCATCTGCTAGTGAATCTTCACAATGGAAACCTAAGTATCCCTGCCTCATATGTGAGGAATATCACTACACTAAGGATTGTCCCTCATGATCCAAAGTTAGTTGCCTACTCAAAGGGACCCCTGTTGTCCTCAAAGAGTTGTTTTCTTCTTAGCAGACCCAAATGGTAGAGCAACACCAATACGATTCCTCCAGATCTCAAGTGTTCATCATGAGTACAACTATTAATGTGGCTACTAGGTTGAAGGACTATCAAACTCCTGCTCCAGTAGCTGGGAAAGAGAAAGAAGTTGTACATTCTTCTTCTACCCCGAGTTCTGGCCCTCTGCATATTGAGCACCGCAACCTTGATTTTGCTATGTAGCCACCCTCTCAAGGTGTACTATAGAAATCCTCGTGTAACCCAACGGCCGAGCTTCTCAGCATTATAATATTATTGAGGATTTGGCTCAAGCACCATCAGCCATGTTGGCTTTCGAGGTACTCCAAAGCTGTCCATCGTAGTGAAAATCTTTGTTTTCAGTTATCGAGGGCATTGATTCCACCGATTCCAATTTATTATGTTTTGATCTAGAAAACCATGTTTCATGACTCCCTCATGAGATTGCCTTTCTTATTCATGTAATCATCAATGAGAAGATCATCCACCAAATTCTCATCGATAAAGGTTCTGTTGCCTGCATCATGTCAACCGCATGATGGAAGGCTATTGATTATTCTGCATTGAACCAATCTCTTAACACTTTGGAAGCTTTCAATGGCTATGATTCACGACCCTTTGATGTCTTACCTAACTTTGACATCACCATGGAAGGCAAGATAGTGCAAGTCTAAGTAGAAATTGTTGACTCCAATCTCAATTATAATCTTCTACTCAACCGAAGTTCGACTCATCCCATTCATGCCATGGCCTTCCATTTATTTCACGTGATTCATTTTCCCCATCAAGGGAAGATTGTCACTATTGACTAGTTTCCTTTCTTTCCATCTTCCTCCTTTGATGGCAATGTTCTGTACGTCAAGCACACTGGTGCTCCCTATGCGAGTGTGGGGGCAAGTCCCTTTACAAGTTTTTCCTTAATGGGAATTTTTCCACTTCCACCTCCTCATGTTGCCTCTGTCAACAAGATCTTGGTCAAATCTGATCCTTGGGTCATACCTGCACCGGATCTTGTTGATACCTTGGGCGAGGTTATGATGCTTAGTCTCGCCAAAGTCAATTACGTGGAAATTGTTTCGACTTCGAAATTTGCATCGTTTGATTCTTCTATGTCAAAGACCTCTTTCAATACATACTCTCAATCCCCATGGCTTGGCACTCTAGAATCGTTTAATCCCTTAGCTGATACCTTCCTCACTGGAGAAGATATCATGGAAGTCATGACTCTTGACAAACTACCGTGGATCAATACTCATCATCACTCCTCATTCCTGCCTCACCCAACGATCATGTCTAGCGCTTTCGAACAATCCTCTTCTTCATTTCCGCCATTTATTGTTACTCATGAAGAATGATCGGAAGGAAATCTGGTTAATATTACCCGAATGATCCCGATAGACATATCTATCAAACCCAGTATCATTGAACACGTTCATATTGGGGTATCTTGTTCTCCGAATGAGATCAAGATGCATACACGTCTATTTCAGGAATTTTGTGATCTTTTTGTGTGGTCCTATGAAGAAAAGCCCGAGATTGATCCCAGCATTGTGGTGCACAAAATACCAACATAACTACATGCAAATCCCATTCACCAATGTCTTCTCCCACTAAACCCTAGGAATGTTTCCGCTATTAAGGCTGAAGTTGAAAAGCTTCTCAAAGCTAGGTTCATCTATCCCATTCCCCTTAGAGATTGAGTGTCCAATATTGTCCTGGTGACTAAAAAACATGACATGATCCACATTTGCATAGATTACTGAGATCTCAATCGTTCCTATCCTAAAGAAGACTATCCTACTCCCTTCATTGATCAATTAATTGATTAATGTGCAGGAAGCGAGATCTTTTCCTTTATGGATGGTTTTTCTAGTTATAACTAGATCAACATTGCATGAGCCGATAAAGAAAAGACAATATTTATTTGTCCGTGGGGTACATTCACGTATAAGAAGCTACCTTTCAGCCTCAAAAATGTTGGGGCCACGCTTCAAAAGGCAATGTCCTATGTGTTTCATGACATTGACAACATTTTCTAGCCTTAGTTGGATGAACTTCCCGCTCATTCTTGTAAGCGCCCAGAGCATCCAAACCATCTTCCACATATTTTTCTTCACTCTAGGAACTATAACAATCGTCTAAATCTACAAAAATGTGTTTTCTGTGTAGAATCAGGACAACTCCTCATATTCATCGTTTCCAAAGATGGTATTCACCTAGATCTGCTAAAAGTCGAGGCCATTGTAAATTTACCTTCCTACATCCTCACTGCACCAACTCCAGAGCCTACAAGGAAAGGCCAACTTTCTTTGTCACTTTATTCCTAACTATACTGGGCTAGCCATAGGATTTACCGAGTTGCTCAAACAAGGAATGCCCTTTGTATAGGACAAGGTGGCCCAAAAATCCTTTGACAATCTCAAGGTTGTCCTCAGAAATGCTCCTCCATTACACCTGATAGACTATTATCGAGATTAATTCCTTTACGTAGCCACGACCCCTAGCACCATAGCTATGGTTTTCATCTAAGATGACGATGAAGGCAACAAACATCTAATCTACTACCTTAGTTGGAATCTCCGCGATTGAAATGCATTATGCACATGTCGAGAAGTCGATTTTGGCTATCGTTCAGGCTGTTCAATGTTTTCGGCACTATATCCTTTTATGTATGACTACGATGATTTTTTAATGCAACCCCATGACCTATATCCTGACTCGTCAGTTGCTGGGTGGAAAGTGTTCCAAATGGATCGTAATCTTGCAAGAAGTCGATTCAATCTTTACTATAGCCAAATATAAGAAGTCACTTCTTTTCTCCAAATTGATTTGTTCCCTTCCCTCCAGGGCTCTCCCTACCGGTGTAGATGAACAACTTCCAGATGAGACCCTTGTCCTTATTAGCGCCCTTGATCCATAGTATGGTGATATCAACGTGTACTTCTAGATGTCCACGTTCTAGTCCGTGTTGACCAAGGATGATTGTTGAAGGATTCAACATCACTCAGAACCCTACCGTATTATTGGTGATACTTTATACCCTGTTGGTGTCAATTCAGTTCTTCACCAATGCCTTACGATTGAGGAAGTTGAAATAATGCTCAATGATTGCCACTCTGGGGCATGTGGCAACCATATATATGGTTACGCTATAGCTCAAAAAATCCTTTGCACTGGTTATTTATGGTAGCTTACCTTGAAGGACTACATTCTTGTTGTTTGTAAGTGCCATGAATGCCAAATTTACCAACAGAGGATGCACGCCCCACCTGCTCACCTACACCCCATCATTACCATTGGTCCACTTGCCAAATGGGGAATCAATTATATGATATGTAACCCTTGTTCGGCTGGGGGGCATGGATATATTATCGTCGCTATGGATTATATCACCAAATGGTCTGAACTGATGCCTACATATTCTACATATGGTAAGACCACAACTTAATTCCTTTTTAACCATGCTATTTCTAGGTTCAGCGTATCCCAAGCCATTGTCACAGACCATGGCTCCCATTTCAGAGATTACACGATGGATGAATTGACATGTGCATTGGTCTTGCACCATGATGGCTCGACCGCATATTACTCTCAGGCCAACGACCAATTTGAATTTGTTAACAATGTCTTGGCCAACATGCTTGAACATATTATTGGGATGCACAAGTCAAATTGGCATCAAATGCTTTTTCTAGCTCTATGGGCTTACCTAACGTCAACCAAAGACACAATTGGTTTCACACCATTCTAGCTGGTCTATGCTCTGGAAGCAACATTTCTAATTGAATGTGAGATTCCTTCACTCACGTTAGTTGTTTAACTCCTCCCCGAAACGTCAACTCAATAAGAATGCCTCTTATATTTAGAATTACTAGATGAGACTCGTTGTCTCGTTGATTTGGTCATCGAAGAACAAAAAAAATGGGTCCAATCCCATTTTTATCAGTCGGTCTCCCCTCACATGTTCTTTGAGGGTGATTTGGTCTTACTATACCACCAAGCTAATGATAAGCTAGGGGGAGGTAGGTTCGAACCTATGTGGCATGGGCCCTACATCATGAAACGTGTTTTGTAGAAAGGAGCCTAAAAGCTTATTGATTATGAAGGAAATCCTCTGGATATGCCTTGAAACAGGCTTTACCTCAAGAAGTACTATGCTTAGGTCATCTTACATGGCTACCTACATACATTACTTTGTGATTAATTTTTGTACATCGTAGTTTTGTGTGATATTTTTCAAACAAATTTCATGTTTACTATGTTTTTCTTGCTTTGCAGATGTTTGTGACTCCTCACATTAGTTTTCCTAATGGTGCTTGCCATAGTACCCAGAACCTATCATAAATGGAATGGGCTATTTATCACCCTAACGATGAGTTGACTAACCTCCAATGTATCTACCTAGGTCCCACAACCAACAACATTGTTGAATAAAGTGTGGTCATTGAAATGTTGTCAGAAGCCATCACTCTAGGAGTCAGAGAATTGGTTGCAACCTTGATTCATAGCTTGTCGTTCTTAAACTTAATGGGCAATATTCCATGAGGAACCTTCAAATATTGAGAATCTATATCTGTATTCATTTATTGGAAAGGCATTTTGATTACATTACATATCATCATATTCCTAGATGCATGAATACATTAATAGATGGATTAGCTAATCATGTGTTGGAGAGACATTTATGAAACATGTAAAAGATAAAACAAACCATTTTTAACATAGTATACTGTAAACTACAACATACACACACACACATATATATATGGTGATAATGTTTGATACTTAGAACCCAAAAAACTAATATGTGTGTCTAAAGTAACATTGGCAGCACATAGGCCTCATATATTCGTGGCATGCATGCCTCAAAAAATATGTAAGTTCTGGACCTAGGAACTAATTAGTATGGTGATCATGGTAGCATGATACATCTTGTACAACACGAGTCAGCAATCAGTGGATCTACTCTGACACTCCCACCATGTGTGTCTGGTACTAACGTGGAATGTATCCTACCCGAGCATACTATGGGATAGCATGAGTCAACCCCTAAAGGTTCCTCGTGATCTCTGACTCACTGTCACTGCCCTCCTGATAAAGAGTGAAAACATCGATAGGCAACGGGATTTGCATGGCTATTGGGGACATCCCAACAGGCTGCTCTAGTCCAACATGTACATTAACAAGAGAAATGTTATAAGCACATATATACAAAAAACAATTAAAAAAATCTCAAAATTAAAAATGGGTTTTTACCTTCATCATCGAAGTCCTATCCATCTGGTAAGGGCATGTCTGGATCTCCTTAGAAATCAGTGTTGTTGTATGGCCAGTGCTCGTCGACAATCTTCTTTTGTCATAGCCATGAAAATAATGCAGGTCAATATGACATGTGCTGACCCCTTATGATGTTGGGAATCAAACGGCTCCTTTGGGCCATCCGTGAATCGTGTGGCATAGGAGGATGTACCTCAGTCAGCTGATACTGGAACAGTGGTACTCATTTTAGAAAGAATGTCATAAGCACTGATCTGAAGCTCAATTGCTTTAGATTCCCTCGCTTAGCTTTGGACAACTGGCACTTGATGTTCATCTTCATGGCCTTTGCCCAGTTGAAGATTGTAGGAGTTGTGTTGTCAATAGCATAAAGGAACTTCGACTTGTTAGTCTAATGTTCTGCCTCGGACCCTGCTGCTCTGTTAATCATCAATAGAAGGACCCTCAGTGTCAGATCCCATACACTAGAAATCTATCCCTTCCCACTCTTGGATTTCAGGGCATCAGGATAGTGTTCGGCAAGCAAGGAAGAGATGTTTTCCCCAATCGGACATGTCCCATAAAAGTTCAATGGCTCCCCTTTATAGGATAGTGGAGTGATGAAGTATATATCTAAAGCTTCCAACTCGAGTTCTTGGTCACCAATGATAAATATCTCTTGATTAATGTCCCAAAGACTAATCGGGTACCGAAGCAACTTGGGCTAGGCCTGCATCCCTAGTGCAAGAAATAATTTGAGGAGCCTGCAAGCCCTCAAAGCCTCCAGGAAATTTGGGTCATTCGTTTCTTGGGTGTCAACATCTTCATGTTCACGTTCTTTCTAATCCACCATTTTTAGTGATTCTCTCCTGCAAAAGCCATTAATTTGAGTCAATAATCATCCTTGGTACATAAAATTTAAGTTTTGATGGTTACTTTTTGAGAAAATAGGGTTTTTCCCTATTCGTAACATCGGTGCCCCTATTTTGAAAAACATTTCACCGATCATCGCAGATGGCTTTGTTAATGACCCTTGGTTGGCCCAATACTCTGACCAAAGATCATGCAGACCAAGGGTGAAAAAGATTTTTAAAAACCTCAAAATATAAGAAAGTGGCTAAAACTAAAGAGCATGAAAATGGAGCTCAAGGCTTCGCCTATTACCTAGAACTAACGGCTCCTCGATTGACCTCCTGGATCTCCTGCAATCTACTCTAGAACAATTAGGGCAAAAGTGACTAAAACATCTCCACAGCAAAGGTAAAATGGTAAATGGTAAAAATATATTTACTTTTCCACTTTTTATTCATTTTTCATGAAATATCAGGTTTTTGTAAATATTTTGACCTATTTTTCCTCAAGGAATCAATAATACACTTTACCTTACCTGTGCAGCGAGAGATGGTGGATGTTCGATGATGATGATGAGTCACATTTAAGCTCTTTTCTTGACTTGTTAAAATCATATGAAACGATTTCTGAGTATTTTTTCCCTTTCTGACTGATTAAAGAGAATAAAAATGAGGCTTCTGCTTTTAGCTCTTTTCTAGCCCTTTAAATGTCAATTGATGGTCAAGCCCTTGTCATTTTGAGCTCATTAACATATGCGAAACATCGTGCACCCAATATAGATTTACCCCTTTTTCGAGCTGGGAGGCACTATTTATGAAAAAGGAACTCCTTGACTAAAATGGTCAAGTGGTTCTCTCAAGTAATGTTTTCTACCTTTTCGGGCTCAAGAGACACAAACATATGAAAAGGGGCCATGTGGAGTTTTCTTTTATGTGTCTTTATCAAGCTCTCTAAACATGAAAAAGATATTGAATTACACGTTTTTTGGACTTGTTAAAACATTAAACGACATCGAATTCATCACCACCATGAACATGAGATTCTCCTTCCTAGGGCTCGTTAAACTTACTAGATAAAATTTGTTGAAAGGATGAGCTTCAAGTGTGCGCATATGCTATCCCCTTCAAGTTTGTGACTAAAAAATAATTGGGGTACCTGCCAAAAATGGTGGGGGAGAATCTGTAAATCTATCTGTCGTGTCGGCTGCTCACTCTTAAGCATGACACTATTTGCTTCGTTTTGGGTTGGGATATCCTCCTTTGTATCATTGACCTTCATCGGTTTGATCATTCATTTTTTCCTTCCATTTCACCTCTGCCATGTCATCATGACTATGGATCCTATGGATCCAAATGCTACCAAACTTCTAGTTGTGTCGCCGATCTATTTAAGAGTTGTCCTTTTGTAGTTACACTTACCTCTGATTCTTTGTATCATCCAAAGTCATTTTGCATCCTCTCATCTCATGTCGATGATGTTGGATTCATTATGGCCCTCCTTTGACACAGTTGCTTTCCATCGACTTCAACTCGTTATCTAGGAAGTTAACCGGGAGACTCCGTTCGAGTACCTTAAAGCTTGCATGCGCTAATGGAAAGTTCTTCGCACTCAACAACAAGTTCACATCATTGGATTTCGATCGAGTGATTTCGTGGGTGTTCGACTTCAGTTCCTCTATTCACATTTCATTGATTGTGGTGATGGTATATTGAGGACCATTGTCATTATTGGTGGTTTCTCTCACACTTGTTAACAATTTCCATAATTGATTGGTAATCAAGTGACTTTCTAGCATGTTCGACGTCAACACTCTATTCACATGTTAGAATCTGTCCTTTGATTGGGTCATCTTGGAGCGCAAGACCCCGGACTTGGATCACAAAAGTCTAGGTTACAAAGTGATGTGACATGGTTATGTTGATATTCAGGTCTCTATTAGATGGCTAGCTATGACCCGACCATGAGTTACCATATGTGATCATTCTCATTATTGGATGGTTGCAAGCATACTATGGTTTCATTATGATCCTCTTTGAAGGATGATTAGGCCCATACTTGGATCCATTTACTTGATCATTCTCTAGATGATTGCGTCCATGCCACGATTCATCTATCATTTGATAGAGATCTCAGTTTATGTACATGTATCTATACTTGCTCGTATGTTTTCTGATGATGCACTAGTTCCCTACACTGATTCATAAATAATTTCATCCCCCACTCCATCTCAACCTTCAAACATTAGCTGGCATCTGTTACACAACATTTTGTCACTGTCCATGTACTCCCCATTCCTTGATCCTGGAGGACCTCTACAGTGAACCCCACATGCTTTGCATTCATGAAGAAACTCCCATTATGTCCCTCTTCATGATTAGATCAATTCCCTTTTGCACCATTTCCATTAAAACTTCTATTTTATCCAGTTTAAAAGGCTGGTGCTAATGACCTTTGTCTCCCCTATGCTGATGTGTAGATATTAGCGCTACTCATCGCACCGACCAGAGCGAGTCAACTGTGTTCGAGTAGCTTCGGCCTATTATTGAAAGTTTTTTAAATTAGGAGCAGAAGCTTTGTAATAGAAGTCTAGTAAATGGTTTGGGCGGATGGGGTCGAGGATGTCAGTTTCGGATCCTTTCCCCTATAATGATGGAACTACCTCAAGGGATAAGACCTTATCCCATGAGAAGAGGATCCATCTCGCATCCATTTTTCCTATGTTTATGTTGGACTACTTATCCTATTTTGGTTTGGAGTAGACAACAAGCTATTACTAGTTGTAGCTATCTAGTTGTGTGAGGGAGAAGTGTGATTTGGTTTGGAGTGAAGCCTAAAGGGAAGAGCCTTAAAACTATTGTTGCTTGATGCCATCATGGAATGCTAGCATAAGTGTGTGGGAACCTGGTCCTGTCAGAGGAGGACTGCAATGTCAAGATAAATGGTTGTAATCTCTCTTTGATATTAATATATGCAACTATTGATTGATTTCCTACATGTTTTTTCATCTTATACATTCATGGCTTAATGTTTCTTGAATTGTTAAGTAGGTTGAATTACAATTTGTCTATTGTCACATTTGTTGTTTGCTATTGTTTACATGTTTCAATTTCTTGAAGAATGAAGCGAGAGATAGTTGGGGTGAGAAAGCAAGGACATCATGCAATAGGATAACAGAACTAAGAGGTAGGCCCTTTTATTCGGTTCTAACCTAAGGAAATATTTGATAGAATGTATCTATTGTGGTTAGGCCGATCACCGGGCTAGAAGAATTCATTTGTGTCTGCACATATAAGTTTACTTCACCACACTCCATTTCCTCTCTCAGTGTCTACACGTGAGACTCCTCTTGGCTAGACTATTGTTCACATTCTCGCAGTAAATCTTTTTCTGCTCACAACCACCTAACAACGTCTCTTATTCTCATAGGGAAGTCTAGGGTTCTTATTCCTTTCATTGCTAGTTGGGAGGGGTGGGTAACTGCATAGGTAAATACCGAGCTCTAATAAGATCAGACAATGAATTCCCAGGAAATAATTACTACACAAGAAAGGATAATATTCTAGTTGCAATCCACTTGTAAAAAAACTCTAAGCATACTCTTGCCATGTCATCTCATCACTACATCTTCCGCATATTTAAAAAAACTACCTCCCATTACTTATCAGGGATTTCAATAAACTAAGTACTTTAGTTAAACGAATGTGAAATTATGAGCAAAAGGTGTCAAAGGTGTCAAGTTGAGAGGAAAATGTGTCAAGATGAGAGGAGAAGAGTAGAAGAGTGGGCATAAAAATGTGTGTTAGATGTCAAATGGAGAGGAGAAAAGGGCATAAAAATGTGTACCAGATGTCAAATGGAGAGGAAAATTGTAGACAAAAATGAAAGTGAACTGATTGAAAAGAAAGGCCTATCGATTCCACTACAACACATCTAAGATGTTGTATTGGTGCTCTTCAAAAACATGGGAACTCTTATGATGAAATTCAAAAGTTTAATGCACCTATCCATTGATCCTTTGCTAGATGCCAGAAAAAATGCATCATGAGGATACTAGGCCAAGTCTCTCACTCCAACCTTGTGAGTCTCCATCTACAATAGGTACTTCTTCGAATCAGCATGTGTCACATCCCAAATACATGGTGCATGAGTATTCCCACCACTTGCCAGAAGATTTTGGCATTCTAACCACTTCAACGGTTTAAACAAGACTCGAAGAACCCTATACAGGACGAACCACGTATTGAATTTTTATGCGAGGGAATAATGAAAATGGAGCAAGGAGATTGGTTGCGCTTAATAGTGTTTTCCCAACAAATTCCATAGAGAAAATGTATTTCAGCATAAAAATCCCAAATTTTAAAACAAATAGATATTAATGCTATGAGAAAATATGGTGTCAAATAATTGATACCACGTGAAGGTTTATTCTTCAATGTTTATATGAATATGTACCTTAAAAGGATCTAATATAAGTAATGTGGTCAGATTTGGTTTGTTTAAAATCGTTATTTAAGAAAATGTGTTAGCTTCATGAGATTATATGGATTAATATTCAATGTTCAAATTTAGGATTTCGAGAAAACTCTGCTAAATTTAAGTTAAAATCAATTGAAATAAATGTTTACAAATATTTTATTCATCCCATGTTCACTAACTTGATTCATTGCACCCAACTAATTGCATATCCATGGATGATCAAGTTAATTGTTTTTGTTATATTAGTGTGAGTTGGTGGCTACAATTTAACCTAATTCAACTTGGAACTTCTTGTACTACACATCATATTGGCATATTGAACATCCAATAATGAGAAACAATGATGGTATGAAAGTATTGCAAATCCACAACTCCATGGATTATTCAAAGTCCATAACGTAATATTAGTAGTAATTCCATCGAGAGTTGAAAAGGAATGTCGATAGGAAGAATGCAGAATGTGGAAGGCAATAATGAAGCTAAATATGTGGACAATGCAATGCGACAAAAAGTTGAGTTTCTATATATCTTCTAAAGAATGTAGTAGGAGGCTAAATTTAAGAAGAATTTTACACTAACATAAATGTGGTAGAACAATAAATTCTTTTATTGGAATATTTATCCTGGGGTTATTCTCTCATTCTGAATTCATGAAATGACATTTTCATATTAAAAAATTGTTTAGTTTTATGTAATGTACCAGCTACCTATAAAATCATCAGTGGTACTCATAATGCTCCGGTTCAGTTGGATGCTTCATTTTTGTTGAATTTACAATAATTTTATGTTTATTAATCACTTATGAGCTTAAGGATTTTTGTATTGAACTTAAGCATGTTACTTATTTATTTCATGTCCTTTTTTTAATAGATGTTGTGGTTGATGCAAACTAGGCAATAGAATTCGATCCTTCTATGGAAAAGGCATACCTTTTGTTATAGACATTTTTGGGCATTGCAAATCCAATCATACATGTCCAAACCAAGGGCTCCTAAGTCCCTAAAAGTGTTGCTTCATGCCCTAAAGGAACAAGGTCGGCTGATTACATCATCTCCCAGAAGTTCTCCATAGAAAACTGCTCAAAACTGGTCAAAGCTGGACCATAGAGACTGCCCAGTGCAGAGGGTGTGATGCATCTCACCTGCTCAGTGTAAAGCGCGCGATGCATACTAGAAAGCCCTTTTGTAGGGTGATATTGGTGAGAGTAGACAAATGGTAGAGACAGTTTGTAGGGTGGATCATCATGGAATCTTCTAGAAACTTTTCCTGTGACACTTGCCTCTCTGAATTCACCCAGGGATGAGTAAGAGATCATTAATCTCCAAGTGGAATCAAGAACTATCAGAGAGAGGACACTAATCAAAATACCAAAAGTTGAATCACCCCCCTGCAATCATCTATATATATATATCCCTCATCACAGAGATCTAGAGGCTGGAATCTTGTATCTTGTAACGAAGTGTTTTTGGTTTCCTAGTGCAACGTCATAGTGTTGGGTGATCTAAGCTTTTCATGAGGTGAAGAAGGGATTTCATGATGAGAGGATGATGCTGGGTTATAAAAATTGGTTGTAACCCTCTTTTCTATTCTTGATATTAATAAAGTTGTTCAACTTTTCCTCCACATTCTTGTATGTTCGATGATATATGCATTTGTGTGACCAATACATATCTGGTCCTATATTGCTTATGATTGTAGATCTTTGTTCTTCAATAGTATTATGCTATTTTGATTCCACAGGTGCTCTTTGAAGCTGGGTAGATGAAAGAGAAGAGGAAAAGATGTATCAGAAGGGAGAGGAACTAAGCAAGGAACCAAGTGCAAGACTGAGGTTGGTGTCCTTTGTTCCCCTCTTATCTACTTCTCATAACGAAAAGTGAAAGTAGTTTTAGTTTGTTTCTTTCTAAGATAGCTACGAGTCTTAGTGGGACTAGTAGCTCTAAGTGGACACTAGATTTCCGGATAACAAAATGGCGACTCCACTAGGGAGAGACTTGATTGTTTGCTTGTCCATATTTGTTTGTTTTTTAAACTTACATACAGAGCCTGAAGTCAAGCCAGCTAGCCTTCGAATTGCATTTGCTATGCAAGTGTAAAGAAGATCAATGCTAGTTCAGTCTATCTCCGAGTTTTGTTTATAAACTGAAAATCAATTTGCAAACACTCTAATTACCCTAGTGGTGGCTCTAGTAACCTCATTAGATCAACCGTTGTGATTTATATTTACTGAACATCACTTGCTTGGCCTAAATCCCTGAACTAAGCAACAAACTGTGACCAAATACGAAGTAAAAGTATCACACTGGTACCATCACATCTTCTCTCCAAGGAAGTCTGTATGCATCACACCTCCCATGTGCAGTAGGTGGGATGCATATTGGACTACCTGTGTAATAGGTGTGATGGTTAGAAAAGGTTAATTTTGCCTTCAGACTTTGGTTTTCCTTCACTCTCTTCAGCTCTATTCAGGAGTTTTGTTGTCTATGATCAGTATACCTCTATGGAAACCCCCTTCCTTTCAATCATTCTGCCTCCATTGTGCACAGAACTATAAATGTTTTTATGTATTGTGCATTATTTTCAGTTCTCTTTTACAAAGAAGTAGCGTAATCAAACTGTCGTTTCTTGATTTGGAAGTGTCGCAAGTGTCATTTTCTGTCATAGAAGAGAATCCTATTATTCTTGATGGTCGATTATATTGTTACTCTTGTATTTGATTTGAATTGGTAGTTTTTTCAAGTGTCGAAAACAATTTTCAATTCAAAATTGCAAAGTGTTATCGTTATCTTCCTTTCATTTTGAATAGAAATTTGTTAATATTGTCACTTTGAAAAGATAATTCAGGTTTGTACTTACCATTCTTCTTGTCATTCACACATTAAGAAGGCTCAAAACAAATACATGCATGTGCATTTGCATTTAGACTGCTTGTTGGTTTGATTTAGGATAGTGCATTTAGTGTGTGCTCTGTGCTCTATGTTGAAAGAATCTCATTTTTCTCTCCTTAGTAGCTAGGATTTTCATTGCAAAAGAAGATTAAACGATTGTTTATCATCTTAGACTGCATTTTAGGAATTGTATATCTACATCATGCGGTGAACCTAAAAGGAAAATTTCTTAAGCAATATCAACTGTAAAATAAATTCAATGAACATAAAAACGCTTTGGAACCTAACGCACAACATCTAGAAGTCTATGCTAGAGACGTATTCGAGCGTTGTATAGCCTGTTAACTATCGCTTTCATTATTGGTTGGGTGATTCCTCCTCTTTGAGGTGACAAGTGCCAGTACAGACTTGTGCTCCCACGTACCGTTGAGTATATATTGGCAGACCATAATAGGCTATATCCTTTATCGTTTGGAGGCCGTGTCTACCACCATATCGACCGCAATGCACTGAACATAGCATTCAGGAAGATTGATTGCCGTACCGTAAAAATTATTCTACAGTTTTGCGATTGGTTTGGTAATCCCTCTATCTAGATTTCCAAAGTAGTCTCTTTTGTTCCTTTTTCAGACTCCTTAAATGAAAAGGTCCATTTGAGCACTTGTCACTTTAGGCTCATTAAAAATTGAAGGCAACTAGAGTCATCTTTTGTTTTTTCTCGACTCTTAAAAACTGAAGAAAAAAAGTTGTGTCAAAGCATCTAAAATTTATTTTAATCGGAATAACATCATTGTTCCCTCGTTGGTCTTTAGGTTGAGAAAAATGGAGTCTACCAACCAAGGATTTCACCTTGGAGGAAATCCTAGTCCTTTCTCCTCTTGGGGAGATGTTGGTGGACCCCATATGGCCACATTGTCACTTCCAGAGTTGACGATTAGCTTGCCCATATGGCTCTTCTCTACCTCTATCAATCAGAATACTGTAATTCCTGAACAATAAAGTTATTAACTAGATGATACTAGAGTTACCACCCAACCTTCTACTTCATCCGTTTCTCCCTCTCCTCCTTCCTCTTCGCTTGATGAAGATTGTAAAGTTGAAAATCAAGTAACTAAGAAGGAAAAGAAGAAGAAGGTGCCAAAGGAAAAAGGGGCAACCGTGCATTGTCTAGTGAAAATCCACACACTGCACCATCCAAGCCTAAATATCCATGTGTCATTTGCAAAGGAGACCACTATCATCAAGATTGTCCTTACATCCCTCAGATCTTAAGTGACTGGTCTCCTCATTTGCACAATCTGGTGTCATCAACCTCCAATCGTGTTGAAGGTACACTGTCAACTACTGAAAGCGAAGTATCTGGACAGAAAAGGAAATGTAAATTTCCTTGTAAACTATGTGAAGGCGATCACGTCATCCACCATTGTCCCTTCCTAGAGGAAGCTAAAAGAGTTTTGGATAGCTGTCCCGCTTCACTGCTGGCTTCCTCCTAGATATAACAAACTTCTGCCGAGTCCATCACTGCCTGAAAATCCATCTGACGCGCCATTGAGGTCAGTGGAAGCATTTATCATTGAAGATAAACCCTCTGAATCCACACATGACGAAAGTCAAAAGGTCGAGGTGGCAGTTGACCTGGTCCTGCCTTTAGAAGGTTCGTCTTTAGATGATACAGTCACTGAAGAGAATGAGAATGAGACCGTTCAAATTCTTTTCGTAAACATAGAATCCAATGAACATGGGGGAAATCTACTTGTTCCTTTACCGCGGGAAGGAAGTTCATTAGAGTCATATCGAGCCATTTATTCAGTCCCACCTCCAAGCAACCTAATAGTTTCCTTCGATTGGAGCTAATGTACCATTCCAAATCATTGTACAAGCTTATAGAATGGTCATGGCTGGTACCATCATAGATGAAGGGGCTTTTGTGAGTATCCTTTCCTCGATTGCTTGGAAAGCGCTTGGTTTTCCATCGCTTCTGCCTGAGAAGAGAAATCTGACAGGGTTTGACAAAGGAACCAATCGACCATTAGGGATCCTTCCCAATGTGCCCATGACGTTGAGAAGGAAAACCATTTATATGAACGTAATGGTAGTCTAAGGACCTCTAGACTATAATATAATCCTTGGGTGCAACTATATTTATAGCACGGGAGCCATTGCCTCCTCACTCTTTCGAGCAATGTGTTTTCCACATGAAGGCCGAGTGGTCCAGCTCATAGACCAACTTTTGTTCCCTAGCTCACACATAGCTAATAGTTAAATGGCATCCCTAAATGGTCTTTTTCATGCAAGGAATGTATCATTAATCTCCAGTCCGTCCACCTGAAGACATGACTGAAACCCAGGGGCCATGTTCCCTGGCGTGCTCTAGTAGGAAAACTCTAGGTATAGAGTAGGTTTGCACAAAGGAAAATGACTGGTCCAACACCCGTCCGTATAGGAAAAGGGGATTAGAACAGAATACGATTCCCTCGTCCAGGTTAGGTGGTTGAAGTTAGAATCACCTTTGTCCAGATGGACTAAGCCAGGAAGTGTTTCTATCTGCTATGTGGATGGAAACTGTCTTGCAGATGCAAGAACTTATAAATGGTAGGCAGGAAATTTTTCACTATACCTAGGGGCGTGCAAACCGTTTTGCATGCAAGCGAACAACGACCATTTATTTTCTTAGTTTGTAGATTCTCAAACCCTTTAAGCTCGTAGGATTGGTCGTTCCTAACTTGCATAAAGAAAGGATGCAGGGAAAAGCTTTGAAAGGTCTAAGCTCCATAAAAAATGGAATCTATAGATGAGATATCCTTATTATATGACTGGCAGGAGCAGTTTTTATATAAAGTTCAAGCTCGTTAAAAATTAAACCTAAGTAATGAGCAAATTTTTCCCCCACAGTTTAAGCTCATTAAAAAATGAACCAATCTCTGGTAAATAACCAATGTGAATGCATTATCATCAAGTTTTGGGCCTTGGTCATGTTGTCATCATCACCTCCACTCTGTTTGGCTGATCATACGCCTCCATTTGATTGTTTACCCTTTTTGAGGAACATTTGCGACGAGTGATCTTGTTAGCCATCCTTGTGACACTACCATGATTGGAAAATTTCAAACCTTACCTGAAATCAGCTGCTACCCAAAATTATCACTCGTTCCTCAAATAACGAGTCTCCTTTAAGCTCTTTTCACCTGACTCGTAAAATATGAAAATATTTTCGAGTGATTGGCCTCTATAGCTTGTTAAAGCGACCGGAGGTGCTATCCCTCCTCTAGATTTTAATCTTTTTGGACCTGAGGGATTATTGCACAAAAAGATCGAGTGCTTGTCTTGTTCGGCTCGTTAAAACTGCCAAAAATTCATCCCTTTCGTATTATTTTACACCTTTTCGGACTTAAGGAAATATATGATGAAAAAGAATCATTGGATTTTCCTTTCTGTCCCTTTTCAGACTCTCTAAAATTGAAAAAGGACCGAGTTATCATTGTCTTTAAACTCGTTAAAATCAATAGCGAATAACTTGTCGTATAGACAAGAACGAGTTTCACTGTCGCTAGGCTCGTTAAAACATAGCGATGGATTCGCCTGAAGGGCGAATTATAAGACAAGCATATGTTATCCTCCTCAAGCTTGATAAAAGCAAAAAGGTACTGGTCAGCAATGACTGGGGAAAATTGGGAAGAAAACTTGAAGAAACATTATTGGTAACAAGTCGCTCTTGAACATGACACTTTCACTCCACATCCGAGTCGGGTTGGGTTATTCTGTTCACGGGTCATATCACCATTGGTCCATCACACCATCCTTGTTTGGAGTTAATGCTACCAATCCATTTTCAGTGTTTCCAGTATGTCCAAGAGAAGTCGCTGAAAGAATTCACCTGTG
Organism: Pinus taeda; assembly: GCA_000404065.3. Lineage (NCBI taxonomy): Eukaryota > Viridiplantae > Streptophyta > Pinopsida > Pinales > Pinaceae > Pinus > Pinus taeda. The sequence continues at coordinate 47,724 of APFE031095393.1, read as the reverse complement.
TCTCATCCACTGCAATACATTCATGCTCCATTCTTTCATGATTGCCACCCTGAACCTTGTATCATCAAATTGTTTTCACCTCCAAAATCATTTGCCTTGTTTCATGTTGTAGATGTGGGATTCATTAAGGCCCTCCTATGATGGGTCACTTCTTTTCGACATCATCTCATTATCCAAGAAGTCAACCAAAGAACAACCCTTTCAGTACTTTGAAGCTTGCATGCGTCAATAGCAAGTTTCTCACTTCCGGTGACAGGTTTACATCAATGGCCTTCGACCGAAATATTTTGCGTGGTGTTTGATGCCAAGTTCCTTTTTGACACCACGTGAATTGTACTGCAGTACCTTGAGGGTCATCATCATTATTGGTGATTCCTCTTGCGCCTGTTAACAACTTACATCATTGGCTGGTAATCAGGCAATGTATTTCCATGTTCGACTCCACAAAATCATTCACATGGATCAACTTGTACTCCGAGTGAAGATTGAACGACTTGGCAGACCTTAGATCTAGTGTCATCCATCTGGGCAGCGATATATTCAGGAATATAAAGACATCAAATGTACATCATTGTTGAACAGATGATCATTTGAATCAAAGGATGATGAATCTGTCTAAATCATCAGTCTGCTACATACACGATTGTCTATCCTATGTATATGGAAATGAATTTATAAAGCTGAGCATGGGAATGGCCACCTTAGCTAGATCATGAAAAATATTATGAAGATAATGTATTGTATTGTATCTTACTACAAGTCGCCTTCCAGCTCAAAAAACCTTTGAATCCTCATGATAAATCATTTCACCCGACATTAAAAGATTAATGACCTCATGCTTTAGGGAGCAACTGTTATAGACATTTTTTGACACTACAACCCCAATCATACATGTCCATAAACCAAGGTCTCCTAAGTCCCTAAAAGTGTTGCTTCATGCCCTAAAGGAACAAGGTCAGTTGATTACATCATCTCCCAGAAGTTCTCCATAGAAAAATACTCAGAACTGGTCAAAACTGGACCATACAGACTACCGAGTGCAGAGGGTGCGATGCATCTCACTTACTCAGTGTAAAGGGTGTGATGCATAATGGAAAGCCCTTCTGTAGGGTGCGATGGGCGAGAGTAGACAAATGGCAGAGACAATTTGCAAGGTGGATCATCATGGAATCTTCCAGAAACTTCTCCTGTGACACTTGCCTCTCTGAATTCACCCGGGGATGAGTAAGAGATCATCAATATCCAAGTGGAATCAAGAACTATCAGAGAGAGGACACTAATCAAAATCCGAGAAGCTGACTCACCCCCCTGCAATCATCTATATATGGATCCCTCATCACAGAGATATGGAGGCTGGAATATTGTATCTTGTAAGAAAGTCCTGTTGGTTTCTTGGTGAAACATCATATTGTTGGGTGATCTAAGCTTTTCATGAGGTGAAGAAGGGCTTTCATGCGGAGAGGATGATGCTGGGTCAAAACAATTGGTTGTAGTCCTCTTTCCTATTCTTGATATTAATAAAGCTATTCAAGTTTTCCTGCACATTCTTGTATGTTCAATGATATATGCATTTGTATGGCCAATACATATCTGGTCTTGTATTGCTTATGATTGTAGATCTTTGTTCTTCAATAGTATTATGATGCTTTGATTCCACAGGTGCTCTTTGAAGCTAGGTAGACGAAAGAGGAGCAACAAGGATCTGCCAGAAGGGAGAGGAACTAAGAAAGGAACTAAGCGCAAGACTGAGGTTGGTGTCCTTTGTTCCCCTCTTATATACTTCTCATAAAGGAAAGCAAAAGTAGTTTTAGTTTGTTTTTTCTAAGATAGCTACCAGTTGTAGTGGGACTAGCAGCTTCGAGTGGACACTAGATTTACCGATAACACTTGCCCAAGGGGTAAACATTTTGTTCTTAGTTCAAATTCTGACATTTTTCTCTTTTAGGGTTTGGTGGTGTGAAAATGCCTCACTGATCCACTAGCCACACTTGTTTGTAGTTGAAATAAGGGTTGATACAAATTTATCAACAAATGTCATTCTAATTTAACTTACCCGTTTACCTTACATTATTGTGTTCTTTTCTCAAGAGGAATATCAAAAAACTATGGTTGCATTTAAGGTAGGATTTGTTCTTGATGCCAACAACCCATATTTTAAGACTTGGATGATAAATGTGACGCATATATAGATGGGTAATTAGCTCTAGGATAATGAACTAATCATTAAAAGAGAGAGTATTTCTTGGTTGTATACGATTAATAATCTTTTATTACTCTTTGTTATTTAGCATTTAATCTCAAAAGAGTTGTAACCATTGGTTCTAGTAAAACAAACTTCAAAATCTCTTTTTCTGGAAGCATATTCTAGTCCTTTATGTTCCTAAGAAATTTAAAAAGGGAAAAGAATGCATCCTCAATGAATAACTTACCTCTAGTTTTGTGTCATTATCCACCTTCTTTTCACCCATTATGGTTTGAGATAATTGTTCTTCCTATGTGATTTTTGAAAAAATTGTATTGGAAAAAAACTATTTAAAATCATGCAATTTGTTTTTAGGCAACCTGAAGAAAAGCATCAAAGTCAATTGCGAGTCCAAAAATGTGTATATTTTTCCTAGTTGCCTAATTCTCCCTCTCATAGGGAATTTTGTTTGGGATCTTCATGTCCGAGAATTGTGAGTGTTTCTACATGGGAATATTTTTCTTAGTGCATAATTCTTACTCTTAGAGGCAATTTTGTTTACGTTCTTCCTATTGGAGAATTGTGAGTGTTTCTTTGTTGAGTTTCTCTGTGTTTCCATTTTGCCTTTTTTTTCTAAAGTAATTTGATTATAATGTTTAAAAAAATAGCCCTCATCTCCAGTTTTCATGATTATCTTCATGGGTCACTATTTAATAATAACCATGTATAGATTCATTTTAACTTTAGATCTTTTGAGACACAAATTTAAAATATATCTAGACTTGATCTGGGTTAAAATAGAACTATGCTAGTTATATTAAATATTTTTTTTTGGGATGGGCACATGCCGAGTCTATATGGGAACAAAGTGTAGTTTTTCTGAAAATATGGGTTGGTAGGAGTTCGTCTTCCCTCTCAAATTTCCTAGTGTACTGGAAATTGGAATAAATGCCATCTTATGCTCTGCCCTTATATGTTTTTTAGGGTTTCTCGCATTCCAGAAACAACTATATTTTTTAGAATGTTTTGTACGATTGCCAATCTACCAGCTCTAAAATTGTCAGCCATTTCGTAGAAATTGGTTCATGGTTCTCCTCACCTCCTTCATGCTCTGTTCTATTTAGGGATTTGGGTGATCATTATTATTTAGGCCTCTTTGATGGGGCCTCTATTGATGGTTCATGTTGATGCCACACTATTATCTATCTCTGCCCTAATATGGAATATGATTTCTTCTGGAATGGTGGGAAAGGAACCAACAATCAGGCTTAGATAGTGGCACTATGAGGAATTCTGAAGAATGTTATGTCTTGCCATTATTCCTTTAGGATTGCTGGAGACTCTAAGGTGGTCATAGATTGGATGCAAGGGCGGAACTCCCTAGAGGTTCATTCGCTTCACCATTAGATGGCCTACATTAAGGCTCTTCAGTGCTCCTTCTTTGATGTATCCTTCATACATGTATACAAAGATAAAAAATTGGATGTTGATATTCTATAAGAGAGGGATGACTCTCTATCCTTCTTTTATGTTTTTTGAGCTTCGAGTTGACAGAATTATATAGGAAATTGGCTCCTTGTGATTTTCATCCTCTATTTTGTTTCTTTTGGAGATGCCTCTGTTTCTTAGTCTAGTCTATCATTTTCTCCTCTACCTTGGCCTTGTCTGTATTTTTCTGGTACCACCAATGTTGGTTCTTAGTGATCTCCTCTCTGCTTCTTTGGTTTTGTCTTGGTCTGATCCAATTATTTTCCTACTTCTCTTTTGGTTTTCTGTCTATAAAGGCATATAAAGGCATATCTAATTCGTCATTTTATTCATGAAGAATGAAAAAAAAAATCGTCTAAAAAAGAGAGATAGTTATATTAAAAAGTATGTAGAAAAAAATAGTGGCATACATGAGATTCAACAAATCCTCTCTCTTTCTTAGGAATCAAAGTCTCAAATATGAATTGATGTAATTTTTTTATTCTAGGAACAAATGGAATCCCTTCTGGTAGCATATTTAATATGTCACAAATGGAATTTGTTAATATAGTACCCAATAGAATTGTTTCCCCTATATTCATTTATTAGATAATGGTCTTCCAAATGTGGGATCCGAGCAATTGAATTCTAGATATAATAATAATAATAATGGTGAACCTCAGAAATCAAATTCCACATCATATAATAATAATAATAATAATAATGGTGAACCTTTGCAATGAGCTAAACATAAATTGAGGTGAAAAATTCTAGTGTGTATATAATGCTTTAAATTTTAATATTATATGACGAATATTGAGGTATTTTATGTTGTTCTATTGGCCGATCTTAAATTAGAGGATCATTATCGGTTTTTACATGTTAATATATTCTAGTTTGTCAAACAATTGTTATTTGAATTAGATGAGGCTCAATAATGGTGCATTTTAATCTGTGAAAATAAAACATAACTTTTTTCTTTGCATGAATTCTCTAAATATATTGTTATTATTATGGTTTGAGCATGATGATTGTTTCATATGTACAAATGAACACTACCAAAAACTGAAAGAAGTAATTGTTGCCGTGTTTTAAAATGGATTTTCTAAAGGCATTTCTAATGTTGTGTCTCGGAAACAGATTGTATGCTTTCTCTGCTAGAGGATGATTGGTTATTTTTGTTTCTTATGTTTTCCATTTAGTGGTGATTAGGGCTCTATTCAAAAATAAAATCATCCGTACCATGGGACAGCTTGTTGATGCTATCAAAATGAATGCCATTGAAATTTATCAAACAAAAAGAACACAATTTGGTGCTTGGATGTCCCAAAATATTGGTTCACAGTCACCTTCATTGATGGCATTGGGAGAACAAAAATTCGACTGATGGGATTCGTTTTTTCCTTCTAACAATATTGATATATGTGCTTGCTATTCCATACAACTACCGGTAGTGACTATAAGGTGTGCTTCTTCATATTATTTTCAAACATCAGTTGAAACATCACTGCATTCATTATGCTAGCAGAAATATTCTCAACAAGGATTCATTGAACAGGCATCAGTATATCGGTAGCCATAGGAAGAGTGCAACCATAATCATAGCTTTAACTGAAGCCAAGGCTATTGGCCTAGGGAATACTCTATTATGATTAGGAGTAAAACATGTTTTAGATTTTATTTTCACATTCCTTCTCTGTGAGAAAATCCTCGGACGAGCTATCCCTCCGAAATAAATGTTGTCTATTTTATTTTCACATTCTCGATCATTGAGAAAATCCCCGACTCAGCTAGCCCTAAGTATGTGGGTGAAGAAATGTGAAGGCGTTGAACTAGAATGCACCCACACATATAATGACACTCAAGGTAAACATCCATGTGTGAGTTATTGCAGTGATGATGACAAAAATAAAGTCCTCTTATTGGTTGGGGTGAACAGTGTCTGCTCACTCCAAGCTCACAGAGAAAATTCCTTTCGACATAATTATGGACCACATTTTTATGATTCAAATAATTATGGAGGAGCTTTCAAATAATAAAAATAGCCCCTTATGTTTTTTCATTGACTTCAAGAAAACCTTTGAGCTTAACTATGTGATTCGTTCTCCACGTTTCATTAGTTTCAATCCCACTTCTTCACCCCTGTGAGCATCACCCGATGCAATGAGTGCTAAGTGAACTATTCAAAAAATCATGAGAAATTAGTTAGTTATGACTACCTCTCATGGAAATGGTCATACGTGAATGACTTACTTAACGCACTTGAATCCCAAAATGATATCTAATAAAATTATATCATTGAGGAATGTATAAAAGGAGGGTGTGCTTATGATCCATAAACTGTTATGGATATTCCTCTAGATAGTTCATAAAAAAATATCTAATAAAATTACACTTAAAAGTTCCAAATATGTACTATTACAGTTTTATATCTTTTTATATTTTTAGATATGTAGATTATTGTTAAAAACATATGCATCTAGATTAAAATTATGCATAAAATCGAGAATGAAAAAATAAATGCTGACAAACACATTTGACACATGATATGACCTCGAAAACCCTTTTTAGGAGAAAAACTAGTTGGAAGGTGAGGTCACTTTGCTCTATTTCTTTGGATGGAAATATGGCTATGAGTACAAAGAAGTATAGATTATGGTCCGTGGGTTGCTATAGTGCACCAATATTATCTGTCTGCTCTACCTTCTATCCATCTTGGATATTTTTTCTCTGGTATGGAACAAATGAACTCAAAAGAACTGAACCCCTTTTCCTCATGGTCGTTTAGTTATAACACAGCTTGATAGCCTACTAGTAGTGAGGTTTGACTACCTCAACTCTCAACAAAAGTTACAATTTAGACTCTTTTAGAGTCTTCTACATCATAATCACATGGATAGTCCCTTTTTCAAGAATAGTAGGGGTTGACATCACATCCTCTCCAATTATGGACGTTAAAATAGGAAGGTCAACTGCTCACTGGCATAAATTTCGCATATGGACTCTAATTCGCATGATTCTTACATTGTTGGAAATGAATATACATGTAGAATAGGGAAAAAAAGGTGTCACGGTAATGTAGAAATATTTTACAACCACAAATCTCTTAATGATGCCTCAAAATTGTCCTGAAAGGTTTCAGATTGTAATTTACAAAACTATGTCTCGTTAGTAAAAATAGTCCTGATAATTGTTTAGTCCAATTTTCCCATTTTTGAAGATTGAGATGGATGAGAAACAATATATTTCTCCAATATGAATCATACTTCAACATTTGTGTACCATTAATCTTTATCTAGAGGTCTTCCTTTCAACCCAATTTGCCAAAGATCATGCTACCCATGTCTTGTAGTTCTAAACCTCTTTTGCAAACTTGTATCTTTTGTTAACTCTACCTGAACATTTGGTGCAAAATACTCCACTTAAGGTATGAATTGTTCCTCTTCCTGATCTTCCATGGAAGGCTCATAGAGTTTCAAATTCCCTACATTCACAACTAAGTAAACAAACATATATTATGCAAAATTGAGTCGATAGGCATTATCACACACCTTTTCTTGTATCTTAAAGGGACCATATCTCAAATACTTGATTTTCTTATTGGGACCCTATAGCCTCTCCTTGTTCAATTGTAGCCATACTATGTCTCTCTCCTTGAATGATTTATCTATTATACATTGATTATGCAGGGCCTTATACTTATCCTTTGGCTTATGTAGTTTCCCTTGTATGGGAACCCAGATATAGTTGAGGATTCTCCTCCCAACCATTGACAGATTATTATTGCAGTTCTCGCCCCATATATCATGAAGACTCTCCCAATAACTAAAATATATCAATTCCATATATATAATCTAATCTTACATAGTCATGTTCATCGATAGGAAATCCGACCCGATCTCCATCCTTTTGGTATAACAACATTTAGGTAGAGGGAGTCCAAAGAACAAACCTGACATCCATTGTTATTGCTTAACAATGTCTAGGTACAAGGAATCTAGAGATATAACCCCATCATGACCTTGCATGCATAAAAATATTGACGTAAAGGGATTCCAAATATCTAACTCGATCTCCACCCTGCTGGCATAAAAATAATCAAGTATGAGGAGTCTAACCTAATCTCCATCCTACTAGCATAATAATATTAAGGTACAAAGAGTCCAAATATCTAACCTAATCTCCACCCTTATTACATAACAGTGTTCAGGTGTATGTATTCCTCAGATCTAACCCGATCTCCACCCTATTGGCATAACAATATTTAGGTACATGGAGTCTAGATATTTAACCCAATATCCACTCTACTGACATAGCAATGTTCAAGTACAGGGAGTCCAAAGATCTAAACTGATCTCCTCCCTATTTGAATAACAATTTTCAAGTAAAAGAAGTCCATAGAGCTAACCTGATCTCCACCCTTTATACATAACAAAGTTCAGGTTTAGGCAGTCCAGAGTTCCAACCTAGTCTCTAATCTGCTAGCAAAATAATTTCTCAGTTTAGTCTAAATCGAGTTACTAACAAAAATTTTAAGGGCCCTCAACTTAATCCCAATAATTTGCAAAGAAGGTGTTATCATGCAGTCTAATCCTACTGCCCGAAAAGTATAGACAATATCTGATATTCCGTGTTGTTCATTTCCAAATCTAGGTGGGCACTCGACGATGAGATGTCCACCATTATGACAATGAAGGTAATGAAAATGAATTTCCCAATAGTAAATTGTTTCCCAATGGAGAAGCCACCCCAATTGAGATCCACCTACATGTGAAGGATAAAAATAAATTTCAACTCCACAAAATCCATGTGATACGTTTATCTCTTTGTAACATGCTTGCTTCCTCCAAGAAAAAAAATTTACCAATCGAATTGTTGATCATCATTAGTAATTGACATCACCAGAATACGAGGGTTAAACTAAGGATTTTAGCCCAAAAAAATTTATTTCCTGCCAATTCTAGGTATGGATCAAACCCCACATGCCATTGATGTAAAGAGAGGAAACCATGGCCATGAACATAATATAGTCCCAAAACCTTTGTAACATCCTCATCATTAATAGAGTAGAAGCAGAACCACTACTTGTAAATTTTTTTGAAAAGAGGAGAATACTTAATAATAGTTATTAGTGTCCATTAACCCAAGATGCCATCTAAGAGCCATCCATTCACACTTAATACCACTTACCCACCAAACCATGTTGTTGTAATCCTACAACCTGGTCCCAAAAAATGTCAGAACGAAAAATGAGGTTTTGATAATCCAAATCAACCTTAACTACCTTAATTTTCCATGAATGATGGAAAAAAAGCTTCTGTGGATTACCACATTAAATTTCAATGGCTGGCGAGGATACTGAAACATTCGTATCCACCTGTATATTTGCATGTATAGGAGATTTGCCAAAATGTTGGACTCCTGACTTGGAGCAACCATGACTCTCTGCCTCAATAGTCACATGTACCAACACATTGAGTAATGACACATAATTACATAAGTTTCCTTTAGTATAAGGCAACATCCTACCAATAGATGTAAGGGCCAGTTGTACACCTAACACCCCTCACATTTAAATTTCACCTATATGTGCACCAAACTAGAGAGCATTACCAAAAAACACCTTATGTAGTAGTGTTTGAAAAACCTAGATAGAATATGTGGACAAGGTGAATTAATGTCACTTATCAATTATAGACCCCACTTGATGTAGGTCATCACCAATTCAATCCACTCGGACACCACTTCAAATACAATAGACTGGCCAATCACCACCAACCACTGTCCTTCAAAACTTAGCATGAAGCATAAAATCGGTAGAAATATTCAATGCAGATGCAAACCATCAATGGATTGTCCCTCATATAATAAATGGCCAACATGGAAAATCAATACCCCCCAGACCAATTAATGACGGAAAAGACTCCTTCTTGATCGAATTCAAAATTTAAATATGTTACCAACTCTAACAACCAAAATGAATGCACTTACGTAGCAAAAAATATCCTCATAACTCCCCTGATTGACCAATCTAGGACTAGGGAGGAGCATGAATATCCACAGAATCAAAGGTTTATAAGAAAAGCCACTTAAAACAACTAGCTAGTGTGTCTAAAATCAACCTTAGAGAAGACCAACAGGTAGAATCTAATATCCCCATAAATCCCATGATCAACCAATCCCAAAGTGGAGAAGGAGTAGGAATATCCACAAGAGTAAAAGCTCAAAAGAAAGATGACATAAACAACCAACCAATGTGCCTTAGGTAGACCATAGAGTAGACAAACAACTAGAGTAAAAAAAAGGTTGTTATTAGTGTAACTTGAAACAAAAAAGCCAATAGAGGTCTCTAATGTCATCCAAAATCAAGATAAAAACTAAATCTAACTCATATAAATATGCCTAGATATATTTCACCCAACAACACCAACAACTGCACTAGTGAAGCCTACATTTAGTCCATCTACCTCCACCCCTATAGCCAAAATTACCTCCATTGTGAATTTTGTGACTAATGCTTGCACAATCCAATATTTAATCTTTAGCATCGTCTTCTTGCAAAATTTATTGTAAAGTAGGCATATTGTCCGCCAACAAATATTTTGTAATTTTCCTTCACCATCCTTGTAGAAATTATGGTGTATTTGCAATTGCCCATGAATTTTTAATCAAAATCGCAAAACATAAACCTACTCTACTACTCCATGGAAGTTAATTCAAAATTTAGAACAAAAATTTCTGACATGCAATAACAAATAACACATATGCAAAAAATATCTTTCTTGGGGAAGGTAATATGCTAAAAACCCCAATGATTACATGCATTAGTATGATCAATATAGTTGTATTACAATTTCTTTGCTCAACTGAGCACAACCTACAAGTGAATAACTTATCTCTCTGCTCACTTAAAATATCTGACCCATAATTAGTCAATTTAGGCATATTCTTGAGCCCTTATTTCCTTGATAAATTCCTTGAAAAATTAGGCCCTTATTATTTAGGAATTTCTCCTAAATGGATTGAGCAACTCCCAAGGTTGATCATTTGACTACATGCAACACATGTACACTAAATACTAGACTACAACTGATGTTACACTACCTTGGAATCTCCACCATAGCTAGGAAACTTGAATTCTCTACATGAACTAGCTATTTTGACATGATTTATCAATTAACTGGATGATCACTGAGTTTGAATGAAGTCCCACTAAACAATTGACCTTCCACTAGCTCCTCCAATAGTTGGAACTAGTTTATCTAAAAACTACTTGAGATAATAGAATTTGATTGCTACAAATTAGCAATCACACATGACTAACTGCACTCTAACTACTCTAACTCAAATTTACTGAGTAAATGGCTGACATAACCCATGCCACACAAGTCATTTGCATCCAAGTTCTCTCCTGATGTGGAAATTCAAGTTTTCTCAATTTAATCAAGGCAAAATCAAATTGAGAATTTATTGTTGCATTTCTCAACACTCCCTATTAGGAAGAAAGGAATTATCAACAACTTATATCCTTCACCTATGGATCTGAAACTTCGCTCTTCAGAAATATTTTGTCAGAATGTCAGCATCCTGTTCCTGTGTCAGAATGTAGTGTAGAAACATCATCTGCCTCTACACATAGTCTTGTAAATGGTGATACTCGATATCTATATGCTTGGATCAGTTGTGAAATACAGGATTCTTAGAGATCTTGATGAAACTCTGATTATAATAGTAGATCATTGTTGGATCCATCATCTGACCAAACAGTCAAACATGTACATTTCTCATCGAGATCGCCTCACATGCTACTTGAAGTGCACACATGTATTATGCTTATGTCGAGCTCATTGCCACAAATATTTGCTTCCTATTATACCAGTAAACAACTATAGACACAATACTGAAAATTCCACCTAATATACCTTTTCAGTCTGATGGACTTCACACCCAATCTGCATTTGTGAAGCCACACAACCTCACTTCTTTTGTCCATCTATCACAAGTCCAAACTGGGTAGTGCCTTTGAGGTACAATAAAACATGCTTAGCTTCCTTCCAAAATAATTCAGTTAGCCTAATCATAGCTTGGCTCAGCTGATTGACCAGATAATACATATCTGGTCCTATGTTCACAAGATACATGAGTGAACCCACTAGCTTCCAATAAATGGCAGCATCAACTTCTTCACCTAAAGTGGCATCCTCCTTCCTGTAGTTGGTCACTAGATGTATGTTGATGGGTTTACAACTCTCGATGTGAAATCTTTGTTGTAGCTCATTTGCACACTTTCCTTGACATATAAACAATTCCCTATCACCTTTCCATAATTCAAAACCAAGGAAATAGTGCATGAGATCCGCTTTCTTCATTTCAAATTACCTTGCAAGGTCCTCCTTGCAATATCTGATCAATTTCTCATCATCAATGAAAATAAAATCTTTAACATATAAGACAATAATAATAAATTGACTTTCTACCACGATGTGATAAAGGTTTGTATCTGCTTCACTTTTGGTGAAGCCAAAACTAGTGAGATAGCTATCAATCATGGTGTACCAATCATGGGATTCTTGTTTGAGACCATACAATGCTAGCTTGAGTCTACACACATGAGACTCTCGATCAAATTTCTTAAAAAATTCCGGTTTCTCGATGTACACCTCCTCCTCAACAACCCCATTGAGAAATGTTGTTTTTACATTCATCAGGTGGATCTTCAAACCCAACTGTGCAGCCAGAGAAAGAATTTATGTAATGGATGAGTACCTTGCTATAGGAGAAAAGGAATCCTTGTAGTAAATCGCTTAACTTGAGAGTACCCCTTGGTAAGAAATTTGGCCTTATTCTTCTCTACGCTTCCATCTATTGCCTACCTCAAATTGAAGATCCATCCTGTACCCACTAATCTATTTTCTAGTCTTAGTACCACTACCCAAACATTATTATTCACAATGGATTTTTATTCCCCCACCCTTGCATCAATCCAAATAGCTTTCTCTACCACTTCCTCAAAAGATGATGGCTCAATGTGTAGAAGACTAGTCATTACAGCCATGTAGCCAGTATACCTCTTAGGTTACCTCCTTCTCCTGCACAAATTTGAAGGAGCACCCACATTCTCCCTTGCATCCTACACAAGTCTATCAGATTCCATGATTCTTTTTTTTCCTTCTCTGCATGGTTCTGCTTGACTGGATATCCCCACTCTTTGGTCCTCAATTTGTGGCTACTCCACAACTTCTTGAGGCTACTCCTTTGGAGATAAATGCTCCTCTTCTGGTGGGATCTGAAGCTCCCTCTCAAGAGAAAATTACATTACTTTCTCCGCATAAAAAATTACATCCCATTGTACAATTTTCATTATGAGGGATGGCGAGTACACACAGTATTTGTCAGGAGTTTCTCTGTAGCCCAAAAATACTCACAATTCTTTGGTCGACTCAAGATTCTTCGTTGATTCTTTGGATACATGGTATTAAATAGAGGCTCCAAAAATGTTGAAGTGCAACACATCCAACTTTCTCAACGAGAAATCCTCCTCTAGTGTAATCATGCCAAGAATTTGATGAGGACTCTAGTTTTTCAAATAGATTGTTATTTTTCATGCAACAACCCACAAATGCAAAGGTAGGCCTTATTCATGCAACATCAACCTTGATAATCCCACAATTCTACGATTCTTTCTCTCAACCACCCCATTGTCTTGTGGGCTTGGGGGTGTTGTCAACTCTCATTGAATTACTTCTTTCACACATTTTATTTAAAATTCAATTGATATGTCCACACTTCCATTATCACTCCTGAGAGCCTTCACCTTCTTGTTGATTTCTTTCTCAACCAGTGTCTTTAATTCTATGAACTTGGAGAATTTCTCATATTTCTTTTGCATGAATAAGTTTCAACACTTGTGTGAGAAGTCATCAATAAAAATGAAAAATATTTGTGTTTAGCAGTGCAAGATGCCAAGAAAGGTGCACATACATCATAGTGGCTCATTTCTAGCGCTACATGTGTTTTATTGTCCCAATCATGGAATTTAGATTTTGTTTACTTCCCCATTGTAAATCCTCTTCATACATCTTGTTTTTTAGGTGCTCCTTTAGGAATGCCAATATTTATTTGTTGCATAATCTTCAAGTCTCTACAATGCCAATGGCCAAGTCTTATGTGCCAAATTTGTCCGACATCACATCCATGCACTTTCTCTACCTTAGTACTTAATGCAACAAAATTTTCCAAATCTAGCTTATATAGATTCTACACACAAACCTCAATTTTCTTCACCTTTCCCATGGCTATGTGTCTCAAGAATGTTTTTCCTTTGATGATGATCACATCATAACCATGGTCTTCCAAAACTACAACAAATATCACCTTTTCCTTTACGTCTGGAAGAAACAAGACATCCTTGAGCCTGCCACCCTCTAAAAGGTTACAATACCAATCTTGGTCGTGTTGTACCTTCCATAATCCCTTAGCTCATTGTGTATCTGGAGATCTTTCTCCTCCAGCTCACTAAAAAAATCTCTACACACTATCATGTTGAATGATGCACCTGAGTCCAAGTACTACACACTAACCATCACTGTGTTGGTCGTGCATATGATAAGGGTAAAGTCAAGCTCAAACCATGAAGCTAAGGCTTCACCTACTACTCCGTTTGAGATATTCTTGCTTACCTTTTTGTGTGGTCACTTCATGGCAAGTGTTTGTATTCATGACATTGTAAGCATTTATTTTTTGGCAAATATTTCTTCTTGTCCCCTTGTTTAGATTCTAGTTTAGCTTGAGATTTCTTTCCTCTTCCATTCTTTCAATTTCCAACAAACAAAAATTTTTCTTCATTGTCACCCTTGGATGAGGTCCCATCTCTACTATTATGCCTTATTTCCACCTCTACCAAAACATACCACAAGCATTCTAAATTTGGTAGTTTCTCCATCCCGTTCACTAAATCTTGATAGCTATGTCAACTCTTGGGAAGGTCCAGAAGGGCTAGGATTACAAACTCATCCTCTGAAAGAGTAAAACCAACTCATGAAATTTCATCACAAAATTGTGTGAAATTTCTCAAATACTACGGGATAGTGTCATTCTTTTGCATCTTGATATTTCAAAGTTTATCCTTGGGCACCAAATTCCTATGGTCACTACCATTCTAGAACAGATCTATCAGTGTCTGCCACATTGCATAAGGATTTCCTCACTCGTGGATATTGGTGAAAATGTGGTCCCATGCTCCCTCCAATATTATTCTCCTTTCCTTTGCTACATTGTTCTTCTACTGAGAAAGGTTTTGGGCATCAGATTCCACTGGTTTTGCAACATCTATCTTGATGTATTCTAGCAATCCATTGTCATCGAATACTGCCTCCATACAATCCTTCCATGCGATGGAGTTATAGTTTCTTTTGAAGGAATACTCTAGCTTTAGCTCATTGAAGGTCATCTTATCAACTTTTAAGAGACCATGCTTCCCTGAACTAGAGATTTGAACCTCTTGAAAAACAACTTCAAAATTCATGCTCTAATGTGAATCCTTCTTTGATGTCATGTAGAAATTATGGTGTAGATTTGCAACTACTCATGAAGTTTTAATGAAAATAAAAAGACACAAACCCACTCTACTACTCTGTAGAAGTCAATTCACAATTTAGAACAAAAATTCCAAACATGCAATAATAAATAACACACATGCACATAATATTTTTCTTTGGCAAAGAAGTTTTCTAAAAATGACATTGTTTGCTTGCATTAACCTAATGAATAGAGATGTATTATAATTGTTCTACTCAACTTAGCACAATCTACCCAATAAATTATTGTATTTATATAAGATAACGTGAATGGTAATTGAAATAGCAGCCTCAGTATGGGCATGAGATCATAGTAGCTTGCAAGCTATCAGACTTAGGGCGCACTCTTAGAGTCAATTTTGTAGTTGTTAAATAATGTTGTCATAAATTGATATGGTTCTGTTTTAATTGTTAACTGTATCAAATGAGTTTCTTCTTAATTGTCATTGTCTTAAATATAAAGTTTGTCTTAAAATATTTTTGTTTCAAACTATTTTCGTCTTAAATATAAATCATTTTCTTAAAAAAATTTTGTCTTAAACTATTTTTTCCACAAAATATTTTTTGTCTCAAACTATTTTTGCCTTAAATATAAAGTATTGCCTTAAAATTCTTTTCGGTTAAACTGTTTTTGTCTTAAATATAAAGTTTTGTCTTAAATTATTTTTGTCCAAAATTGTTTTTATCTTAAATTTTATATTTAATACAATTTAATTGATATTAAATTTTAATGTAAAATAAATAAAATCAAAAGTGACTCTTTAAGACAACATTGCTTTCGTCTTAAAAAATATCTTAAAAGTTCCCTTCGTGTAATAGTGTAGCTCACCAAATTCACATAAAGAACCATCTATTCAATGCGACAATCATTCAATTCCAACTCCAACTCATATATCCAAGAGAGGGGATTCCTCTCGTCAAGGGTGTATAGATTGTATACAAAATCACTTGTGAGTAACTTTGAACACTTCAAGCTATCACTCGTCAGTTTTCTAGAGCTATGGGGTTTCTTCGTGTCTCATCCTTTCGTCCTCATAAGAAAAATAAGAAACAAACAACCCACTATGGCGTATTGGTTTCTTCTGTGGAATATTTGGTTAATGAAACCCTGGAATATTTAGTTTATTATTTCAAGGAATACATTAGAAAGGGGATATTCCACCACATATTAGGGAAAATCTAGAGGGAGATAGGGAATATTTTCACTTTTATGACGAGGAGACGCCAAGGGAAGAAGAAAAATCTAATAATTACGAGAATTTGAATGGTGAAGGACGAGAGTTTATGAATCAGAGAGTGATGAGGAAGAGGACAATGGAGATATGCTCGAGGAAGAGGAGAATGGAGATATGCTCGATGACAATTGGATTGGATCATCCAATGGCCTCTTCACCTTTTGGGAAATGTTCATCATTTTCCAAAGCACCTAAGAAAGCTTCTTACAAAATCCGATCCTGATAATAAAGTGAAGGCTAAATATTATATCGACGACTTCTACTAGAATCTATGAATGTTAGAGGTAAATTTTGATGACGTTACTTGTAGATTATTGTTCTTCACTCTAGAAGGTAGAGCATCAGTTTGGTAACATAGCCTTCGACCTAATTCAATCCATAATTTGTGGGATTTTAAACAATTATTCTTAAAAAAGTAGGTTGATGTTAAAAATCCATCCATTTTTCTTAAAGAACTTGGAAATATTAAGATGGGGATAAAGAAAAAGTTAAGTATTTTAATCAAATATTTACAAGTATTTTGAATAAATTCACCACTGATGTACAAACACATGATTCCATTACTAAATATTATTATATTGTTACCTTTTCTACTAACATTTCCATTTTTGTCAAGTGCGCCACAAAGGACACTTTGGTTCTTAACTTTGTAGAAGAAATTGTCGCTGAGAAGGAATTAACATCTATTAGGCTCATTGCTAATCAGGGAGATTCAAAAGAATCCAAAGACACTAGTAAGAAGTCCCAAGACTCTTCCACCAAAGCTAAAGAGAAAGATCCTTTTGACATGGGTAACTTTACTAAATAATTGAAGTTGTTAATCAACAAAGTAACATAAATCAAATAGAATTTAAGTGAGTCTTCTACTAATAACAAGTATTTTAAGGCATCTCTTAATAAGAATTTCAATGAACCAACAAAGTCTACACAAAGCTCCAGTGTTGTATTTAATGTGGAGAACTTGGGAATGCAAAACTACTATACCTTTAATGAATAGGCCCACTCAGAGAAAACATGTCGTCAATGGAAAAACAACATGAATGTTGTGGTTGCAGATGTCATAGGAAACTTGATAGAATAAGGGCATTCAAAGTAGATAGAAGAGACCGGTGAACCTACCTTGAGAGAGGAAAAATTGAATGTCGGTGATTCAATTTTCACGCTTGATATCATATTCAACAATGGTAAATAAGGTTCTAGTCAACCTCCAATCGATGATTCTCCTCCTCAATAACCTGCTTAGAAATATAACTTGAGGAGAAAAGGACCAGTACCTAAGAAATATGTGAAAAATAAATGATTAAGCAAGATATTACCTCCTATTAATATTGTTCAACGCACTCAAAACAAATCGAGGAATATAAAATCACAGAGAATTGCTTCAGGAAATAATAATAAAATTTTCATTACCACGGAGGCATTAAACAAGGTAACACCACCTACCACTTCAACACACCTTTCTCAAGATGAAGGTATTGACTACATTATTATTGAAGATATGAAGAAGGCTTGTGCAAATATTTTTGTATATGAAATAGCCACATTATTATTGAAGATATGAAGAAGGCTTGTGCAAATATTTTTGTATATGAAATAGCCAAGATAGCAGGGAAAAGTGAATTAATCATCCAAGCATTTACATCTTATCCTCAATCAGTTAAAGTGGTTTTTGTTTCACATGCCTCAACTCGTTAGTTCCCTACCACCCTCAAATCAATTGTTAATGAAATTAACATAAATAATGCATCCACCAAGTCCCCTTTTGTTTTAACTTTTGAAATATCAAGTATAATGCATATAAGTTTCTAGTCAATTATGGTGCATTTGTGAATGTCATGCCTTTATCAATTATAAAGAAAATCAAAGTTTTTGAAGAATTTGTTTATGTATTTTTATCCATGGTGATCATTTTTAATTGACATTTTGAGTCTTCATGAGGACCCAACATTAGGACATAAAGTCACTGCTAAATGGGAAAGCAATGATGCCAGGATCATTCAGTTAGATAGACGCGTAGTAAAGCAATTTGGTGAGCATAAGAATGTTATAATTCATTTATCATTGGATCATAGAGTTCACCAATGTATTTAAATTGTTGTTGTGGAAATTTTGGAAACCTATGGTTTACTCTTAATTACAGATTGGTTTAGAAAGTTGCAAGGATACTTTGCTATAGACTAGTTGCATTTATGGCTTCCATATAAGGGCAAGAACAATCAAATCAAAGTCAATATTTAACCTTTCATGAAACATATCGTCACGGTACTTGAAGATGCTAATGAGCTTATCAATTATGTAAAAAAAAGTTTTGGAAATTATTTCCTAGAAGTTAATCATGGATGTTATCTTGCACAATCGTTCCCTTTACAACCAAATACACAGTTGAAACACCTTCCTTGGAATCCAACTAGTGCTTATGATTTTTGTAATATAGATGTAATTAGAAATACTGTAGGAACTAACTATGTTGTTTAAATGTTTTTAACTTTGTATTCTTATGGTTCGAAAACACATGAGGGTTATGGAGCTAGTTATATTTTAATAGATTAACGAAAGAACAAATATTTGATCTCATGCCACTTGGAGTTTGAGTGCACAAACAACATTTTTGAATATGAAGCACTCGTTTTATGTTTAAATATATCTATAGACCTTAATGTAGAATCACATAAGATAATTGGCAACTTATATATTGTTACACAATAGGTATGGATCGCTATTCATTGCGTGTCACCTAATATTAGAAATTACCAACATGATGTATGGTGTCTCATTTTATACTTCCAAGATTTTAATATTAATTTTCATCCTTGAATTCATAATGTAGCCGCATATACACTGGATAATGTTGCTGCCACGTTATCACCATTGGGACATGGTTTTTTAGTTGATATTATTTATAAGCGATCTATTCCTCATAAAGTTACTAATATTTGTCTTTTCAATGATGACTAGCAGATGCTAGATTTATTTGAAAATGTTGATTTTTTTAAGGATGTAGCAATTAATGTATATGAGCATGAGAGAGCCTTGTATGGATCAACTCAGGAAAATAAATGAAATCCCATACCCAAGGGTGTGCTACCTTTAGAGAAGTTGTATTACATGCAGAACCATTTTAAGGGACCAACTAATGCAAAGACATAGTTCCACATTGTCACACAAACAATTGAATTTGCATATGAAAGAAGATCCAAAATATCTTAATATTAGCACATGTTGTACACCTCAAGAGTGATAGCTAATTATCCATATTTTTAACGAGTACGAAGATGTGTTCACGTGGATTTATGATGACTTGAAAAATTATGAATGCATATTATCCCAGATATGATACCCATGAAGGACGGGGTAAATCCATTTAAACAAAATCTAAGAAAATTACATCCTATGATTCAACCCCTCATTTAGAAAGAAGTAAGAAAATTGATGGATGCTTAGATCATATTTAAAGTGTGTCATTCTACCTAGGTCTCCAATTTGGTCCGTGTGAGAAAGAAGTCTAGAGAGATACGCCTATGTGTTGATTTCTACAACTTGAATTGGCATTTGAATAAGGACAACTATCCTATGCCATCTATGGAGCATGTACTTCAAACAATATCTAGGTTAGAGATGTTTTCTCTATTAGATTTATTTTCTAGATATAACAAAGTTCTAGGAGCATAACATGATAGAGATAAAAATAGGACTAAGTGGGATACATTCACTTTTAAGTGGATTAATTTTGGACTCATCATTGCAGGTGCTACATTTCAACAGGCTATGGACATCGTGTTGCATTATTTCATTAGGGAAATTGTTCTCGTGTACTTGGATGATTTTATGTTATTTTGAAAGAAAATATTTGATAAATTTAGTCATATATGATATATTTTTGAGCGATGTCGAAAATATGGTATATCCTAAATCCAAAGAAGAACATATTCAGAGTGTTTGATGTTAATCTCTTGGGCTACATCAGAGCTAAGAGTTGGATTAAAGTGGACTAGAAATGGGTCAAGACTATTCCTGAAATTCCCTTTCTTGTGAATAATACATCCATGCAATCCTTCTTCGGGAAAATTAACTTCATCCATAACTTCATATCATATTATGTACAAAGTGTCAAGCCATTACAAGAGATAATTAAGAAGGGTGTGGTTTACAAGTGGGATAAAAGGGGAAAACATTCCTTCACCCAGATTGAAAAATAAATCACTAAAGCTACAAAATTGTATATTCCACATTTTGGAAAATGTTTATTGTTATATACTTTCACTTCAGACACATTCCTTATAGTTGTTCTTACTCAAAAGGATTATCAAGAAAATGAGTAACTTATATAATTTATGAAGGTTCGCTTACAAGAATTCAAATTGAAGTAGCCTACATTTGATAAGAAGACCTATGTAGTATAAAAGGGAGTGAAGCACTTAGGTCTTCCCTCCTAAAAATTCTTCTTGCTATCTTCGTGCCTCACCTAGTAGTTAGATCTCTTGTTATACAACAAGTGTTGGGTGAGAGGAGGGAAAACTTGATGACAAGCCCTCAAGGTATACTATCTTCAATTAAGCAAATTCATACAATAAAAGGCCATGGTCCTTGTCTACCTGTAACATAAGAAGTTAATTATTCTAGAAGAGGAATCTTTTCAATGGGAACAAGAGATCAATAAGTATAATTTTGAACATGCTACCCACATAGATGTAGCCAGGAGTTGTTACATGGATTTGCAATAGTATCTAAAGAAAGGTACCTTCCCCTGACATTTATCATCGAAATAAAATATGGATATTCAACTTAAATCTTTATCATATCATCTTATACATGGTGTGATTTTTCAGAAGCATCATGATGGTGTCATGCTCAAATGTCTAGAAGCATATCATTCATAAAGGGTCTTAAAATACTTACATGACTGGACAACTAGTGGGACACTTGACATATGATATTACCACACATAAATCTATGCAAGCTTGCTATTATTGTTCCACATTATTCAAGGATACACACGCATATTCCTATAAGTCTTTAGTGTGTAGAGGATGTGTTGGTCATGACAAAAAGTGAGCTTGCCCATTGCATCCCATTAGAATTGAAGAACCATTTCAAGAATGGGGGCTCAATTTTATTGGTCAGATTTTTCCACATTAATTAATGCAACACTAATATATTTGGACCACTACCAATTATTTTACTCAATAGGTTGAAGTGGTTTGATTGAAACAAGTGAATGAGAAGGAATTCATCCACTTCCTTAAGCAGAACATCATCACTAGGTTTGGTGCTCGTACATCACTTGTTTTTTATAGTGCAAGTTGTTTTGATTTCTCAAAATCTTTGATTTTGCATTACAAAATGGTATTATTTTAAAGAAATGATCGAATTATTACCCTCAAGAAAAATATTTAGCCAAGTCTACCAACAATAATTGAATTTTCATCATCAAGAAAATTGTCTACTATGAGCAAAGGAACTAGTATAATTCCTTATGAATGATTTGTGGGTTAAATATGTCAAACCATAACCTATTTGAAGACTTCCACTTACTTTCTCATTTATGGAAAAGGATTTGTCCTTCCTCTAAACATATACCTCCCAACCCTTCAAATTTGTCAAGAATATTGAGGAAAAATATCTCTTATGGTTTAGAGAAAGATAGACACCTTATTGAAGTTGGACAAAGAAAAGTGTTTCCGGGAAAACTAGTGTCTTTTTGATCTGCTAGTCCCACTAAGATGGGTATATATCTTAGAAACAAGAAATTCAAAGAACTTCAAGATTTCCTTTATGTATGATAGATAACAGAGAACCAGAGAGGACCAACCTATATCTTCCACTTGGCTCCTTGCTTGTTTCCTCTCTCCCTTGATAGGTCTCGCTACTCTTCTCCTACTTATCCCACTTTAGAGAATATCTGTAGAGGCAAAGCAACAACACACCATCAAAGGATAGAGATATATAATACCATAAACAATGCAGAATCATAAATACATTAACCATACAATTGCATCCACAAATAATAAGATTTACAAGTACACAATTATATGGATGAAAACTCAAAGAACTTTATTGATAGTAGAAGTAGAAGAGAGGATTACAACCCAACTGTCTCATCCAACATCATCCTCCCAGCATGAAAGTCCTCTTCACCTCAGGAATAGAAAGATCATCGAACAATACAATGTCTTAGAGGGAAACCAAAATAGAGTAAAAACATGTTTAAATTGGATTTCGATGGATATACATTCAGTGAGAAAGTCTATGAACAAAACAAATTGTTTGAATATGCTATAGTGAGAATATATACACATATGACAAGCTAAAGTATGCAAAGAAATAAAAAATGTATACATGTAAATCATGTACCAATTGAAAGGAATAACAATCATTTAATTCCTTGCACAATTATAGAAGCCTAGAGTAATTTAGTCTTACACCTAATTGATGAGTGAAACATAAACATAGATATGAAAATATTAAATATGGATATAAAACAACACTAGATATCATATAAAAGCTCAAAGTATATCCTAAAACACATATCAAAAAAATATTATCTTATAATTCTACACAAAATTGATCAACAGACTCATAACTAGAATGGAGTAATTAGTATTTGTGCTTGAGAAGACTTAAATAATAACCAACATAGTTACATTACCAACAATTGTGTTAATATTTAAATTTCAATCGCCATAGCTATGATTAAAATAAAAATTAAAGATGGAACAAATAACTGAGAACCAGATCTCTTGCTAGACAATCATTGTCATTGTCATCAATTACAAGACATTAAATAGAATATAAAAGATCAAAAGAATATGTTCATAAATTTATATTAAATCAATGTTCTTGGAGAATGTTATAGAATCTATAGATATAAAAGTTCATATGGAGAAGATTATGAATTTATTTTTTTACAATATTGATAAACAATCTTAGTATTAGAACATATTAATTATAAATTTATTTTGATTATCATAAATTAAAAAACATTATACAATATATAAAATATCAAAGAAAATAGTGGAAAATTGATGTTCAATTAGTTTTTTGTTATTGATGTTCAATTGATGGAAAACATTATCTCATAATTCTTTAAATAATTAGTAAACATACTAAGAACCAGAACAAATAGTAATTAGAATTGAAGCAAGGATTGAATATAGAGCTGTGGTCTACAGAATAAGCATTGTTTCATAAAGAACTTATCAAAATTCTAATACTTAAATCACAAAAGAAAATGCATTCGTCCAAATGGGGGCTTGGATTGGGCTATGATGAACTGTAATGTCGAAAAGGAACCTACAACAAAAAAACAACTAACTATATAGAAGAATTAGATTACTCCACAATAAAGTATCCAAAAGACTAGAATAATTAAACAATCTATATATATATGAATTTTCCAATATTTCAAAACACTTACAAAATGCAAAAGCAATCCCTTCACTTTAGCATTAATGAAATATTTAATTTGAACTAAAATGATCTCTTGTTTGATACGTTCATTGAATATATACTCCTAGATCTCCGTAGAGTTATCTTGCATTTGTGTAGCCAAGGGAGAGCAGTCTTTGTGAACACTAACAAAAATAATTACCCATTTGCTGATTTTCTCTATAGTGAAATCAATTATATCATCAAATTGTATCGCCTTCGATTTTTTTAGCTTCTCGAGTTCAACCATCAATTTATCCTTTGAAATTAATATAGACTGATATGTAATTTGGGAACCAGTTAAACCCTAAAAAATCACTATCACCTTCACATGCACATTAGCTCTTCCACCTTCTATGCTTCCACATTCATAAATAATTTCCTCTAATGTTTGTATTTTGTGAAACGATGCAGATTTGATCCTCTTCATTTGATTAAAATTTAGGATTCCTTGTTTCTATTTCTCTGGATCAAATAGTAAAGCATGCTTATAACTAAAAGAAAGTAAGTCATTTTCTACACATTCTGTGTCTCTCACACGCTCACTTTTGACGCAATCGATACATGGCTTAGTACTCGAGAATAAATGTCGTAGATCAAAAGTTTCTTGCCCTGCATATTCAATAACTAAAATTATTTCAAATATATTACTCAATATATGGTTTCAATTCATTAAGGAGGTTTATGGGTTTATCAAATCTACAGGATGTTCCAGCAGTAGAATTGCCATTGTAGTGACCAAGAAAGGACCTAGGTTTAGAGAATCTTCTAAATATTTTATTCTTTCCTCCAATTTAAAATTGTGTTTCTTATCATTGGCTAATAAACTCTGCAAGAACATCACCAGTAGCTTAATACAATTTCATGAGCCCTATCGTTTCAACCCCAGACACATTAACATCCAGTTTTAGTTGATCAATAACTTTTTTACTGTGAACTTGTACTCTTTCCATACTTAGTCTTTTACTGCTCCCGTCCTAATTTACATTTTTCAATATGATATGGAGGTCATCAAAAGTAGTGACATATTTGGTAGTTTGATCCATGAATTTTTTATTTTCTTACAAACAATTACTAACCCAATCAAATAGTATAGCATTATCAGCTTCCATGTCCATAGTCGTGTGAATGATCTATATTTTGCATGGTCTCTTGTATTTGGCTGACTCAACCGTGTGTGTTATTTTTGGACTGACTCCATGAGGAGGCTCTTTGTCATCTCCTCCATCTTATATCTCACCAAGAACCAGTCTTTCAATTACAATACCTTTTCTATTTTTTTCACTAGTATATGAACTCAAACTAGTAACTTGTGCGCAACATGGAGATTTCCTTGTAATATTCCTCACTCTTATCTTATATATACCTCTTATGCTGAAACTCTCTTCTTCAATGATTTCTTCAACATGTTTTAACAACTCTCGAATTTATATTTGTGCACTTTGAATTTCCTTGTTCTTCTCTCTAGTTCTCTGAAACATGTTCCTGTACCTAATTAGGCTCTAGGTGTCTACCAAAAAATCCTTTTGGACCAAAATCTTTAACGAATTTTGATTCAATTAAGAAAAAATGATCTAAATACTTTGAAGGATCCACTGTGAGAGTCATATTCTTCATAGTGAATTCTCCAACAGTAAATGGAAAATAAATAAATTATTTTTTCTTTTTCTATTCAAATATAAATATCCAATGATGGTATTCCCTATAGACTTCAAAATTAAAATACCTATCAAGAAGAGATTTTGGAAAAAAAAATGGCTTATCTTCAAAACCATAAATTATAATTTCATGTTACATTCTCCTTCTTCATGCTTTCCTTTTCCAAATAGAAATACTTGATCCTGTGCAGATATTCAAGGAGGCTCTTGCTCAGTTTTCATGTAATAAACTTGTTTTACAAAGACATCTTGAATTAAAAAGAAGGTTAAAGAAGTTGTTTTCTTCCATAGTATAGGATACCATGACTCCATTGGCTCCTTGCTAAAATTGAATTTAGGGTTACAAGCCAAGTCCTCGAACACATAGATTCACACAAGTTTTATTATCAGATACACCATCATAAAGAATCTATCTCACTTGGACAATTTAACTAAATGAAAATATAATTCATTGGAAATGACATCATCTGAGTCAAGATACAATTTTATATGTACGAGTGATAAAGCATATAGAAAATTTATTTTGGAACATTCGTTTTAGTTTTTCATCCAAGTACATGGTCACGCAGCCAACAAAAGTCACTAAGTGACTGTTTCAAAATATAAATATGTAGCATAGAAAGATTAGAAGGAACCTGAGAATTTTGGGAAATAAATTATTGAATAATATAAACCATGGTTGCTTCTGACTTCATGAAACTATACAATTTTAAACACTTGTTTTCTTTTGGTAACTTGAACAACTATACTATGCCTTGGGATTTAGAGGAATATTCTTCATTTCTAGCATAATTTTTCTTGTTATTGAATTCAAATTTTGTTCCCATAGGCAAACAATTTCTGAAATCAAAGACCTCTATTGAAACATTTTCTAATCCAAATCTTGTTGCTTGTTTTTTTTACTTTCGTTGGAAGATTGATACACTTATAATACACCCTTGACCAATGAAATTTCTTACGATACAAGAAAGTGAGTTAATCACATCACTGAAAATAGGCTCTTTACTTCCTTCGCTACGCATTTTCACTTTGCACTAAAATAATGTTGGTCAATGAAGAACATTCTAAAATCATTCTTAATTTTACAATTTTCATCTCTCTTCACCAGCGATTACTATTACTCATGTGAATTACACAAAATACTATCAATAAATTGAAACTAAAGATATAAAACTTAACATTTACGTGAAATAATGGAAATAAATCTCGAAATTACCAAACCATCTTGTCCATTTACTACACACTTTACTTTTTCTTCAATATCATTGATATATGTGTCATAAAAAACATATATTTATGATATAAAATAAATATGAATTATCTGTGATAATGAAAATTAGCTAAAAGAATGTCATTAATAATTGTAAACAAAAAATTGTGCAAGGACAATCGCAAATAAATGTTGTGTGGAGAGGTGTTCAACTACCTTCTGCCATGAAATGACTTGATGACTGAGGTAGTCCCCACCACTATGTCAATGTTGATTCATTTTGTTTGATATCAGACTACAAAAAAAAAATTCACCAAAATTAATTTATGAATGACCTCACCCATGGTTTTGAAGACCACAATGCAAATCTAACTTTCACAATGCATTCAATCCAGCTAGACATAGTAAACAACAAAAACTCTCTTTCAAAATATTACATAGAGGGGGATTTTAAGAAAATATTTGAGACACTTTTCGAGTAAATTGTCTTAAGTTGAGACAAAAGAAAATTTGTGTATGGTCTTAAATATTGTCCTTCAGAGCGTGTCTCAAATTTAATGTCTTAAAAAATTGTCTCTGTAAAGACAATATATAACACAAGTGTTATTGTCTCTTAGGAGATAGTTTTTTTGGATAAATTGTCTTGAGTCAAGAAAAAAAAAACTTTAGTTTTGTATTTAATATTATTTTTAAGCACATGTCTCAAATTAATGTCTTAAAATGTTTTCTCTATAAAGAAAATATATAACACAATTGTTATTGTGAGGCAATTTCATTTTTGCCTCTCCGGAGACAATAATTTGGATTAAAGACATATTGTCTTTATAGAGACAATATGTATTTTGTCTCTTTAAAGACAATATAAAACAACTAATCCAGAAAAATATATCACCATTCATATAAATGAATATAAAATCTATTTAATTTAAGATAAACAATAAGATCATTAATTAATTCATATTAGGGCACAAAGGAATCGAACCACCAACCTCTTGCATGTAAAGTAAGTTCTCTACCATTGATCTAGCACCCTTTAAAGAATTATGAGATCACGTTGGGAAGTTAAAGGATGTGGTAGAGATACAGGATGTGATGATTGGGAAGTTAGATGAGGTGGCAGAGATACATGACGTGATGATGGAGCTTCAAGAGGGTTTCAAAGATGAAATGGATAGGAAGGAGGTGGTTGAACTGTCACATAATTGGTAGTATTAACATGATCTTATATAGGTGCTTGTAAGTGTAATAGAATATCACATTGATTATTGATGTACTTACCTTACAGTGATCTCAATTTGCTAAAGGATAGTGGGATTCACGAACATAAAATTTTAGTCATACTAATCCGTACTAGTAAAATGTATTTATTTCTCTATACAATTGACGTGATTAGTGCTATTAGTTATGGATAAGTAAGAGAAAATTTAAGGAAAGTAATAGAGATAGTGATATCCTAATAACTAGTATGATCAAACAGCCTGAATAATGATATATTAATAGCTACGAGTAACAAGAGATGCATTTAGCGAGATTCCCTATCGAGTATGAAAACAATTAATAAAACATAAGGTGTAGCTTGTTCCTCTGTCCACTTAGTTGTTGTAGATGTTTGGAGTGTTGATGATAAAAAACATACTATCATATACTAGTAAAAAAAGGATGGATCTAAATCCTTGGTTAAAACTAAAAAGAGACAAATATTTGTCATGCAAAATAATAAAAGCTCCATGGTCATATTACTATTACTATTAAAATTTTCTAGAAGTTCGAAGACTATCATCCTAGTTGAAGAATTTAGAAAATAAATCTCATAATCATATTTCTATTACTACTAGAAATATCGGGAAGTTCGAAGACAATCATCCTTGTTCAAGCATTTAGAAAATACATGTCATCAATATTAATTATTTCTTGATTTGGAAAAACACACAACCTTTCATTTTACAATAAGTTTTACAAATGTTAAAATAATAAAACATTGATCACAAGGAAGGAATTATGTTCAAATATCCCTTCAATTTTCAATAGAAAAAAACTAAGCCCCATGTTTTAACAACTTTTTGTGTTTGATGAAATGAATTTTGCAAGGCATATGGAATTACTCATTAGTGGTGATAAAAGTTAAACCCAAATTTTAATCTATGGATGAAAAATATATCTGAAATTCTCATAGAGAAAGAGACATAGCAATAATTGAATTTATGTTAACACCACTTTACAATATTAGTTAGGAAAGGTGGAACTATTCAAAGCACTAAATTATGAATACCATTGATTGCATAAACCCATAGAAATGTCATTCATACTATTGGAAAGGGTAGCTCTCTATTTCAATTGAACTTTCCCACAATATCATACAAGAGGAGACAAGGGGATGAAGTAAAGACCACTCTCATAGAGGAAGACCATCTACAATATCTAAGGACCTCAACAATAGAAGTAGTTACCCCAAGCATTGTTGTATCCTTTCTAAGCATCATAGCAGTTGGGTAGATCAGTGTATGTGCCTAATCATTTTGGAGCACTACTATCACAAAGGCATACCATATACAATCTCTAAGGACCTCCATAATAGAAGCAGTTATGCCAAGAATTATTGTAGCCTTTTTGAACATCATACTAGTTGGATGCCTCATTGCAGGTACCTAATCATTTTGATCCTCTCACATTATTCGATCCATCAACTACCTAGATATTATGGAAGTGACTAGCTTTTCCAAATCCTTCATTTGAGAAATGACCACTGCCCATCTAAGTGGAGATGTGTTCCCATCTCGCTCAAAGTTAGTAATTTCACCACCACATTCAACCATGCTGTCACTATCTGCTAAGTAGGAAAATAGAAGTGTTGGCCAATATCCTAAGAGATTGTGATTTCCAGATTGCATCCACCACTTCTCTTCTTTTGGATCCTCCTAGTTCAGAACATATTTTGCATGTCAATGAACTGTCGAGAATATGATTCTGAGCATATCATGTTATAGCATCTAGTAGCTTGATAAGTAGCAGATTGTAAAAGAAGAAGCAATTGGACCATTAATGTAATTATTTTGTCAAAGCAACTATTTTCAACTAACCAAACTTCTTTGAAAGCTCAAAGTTCCCTCCACCACCCAAGCACAATCGAAAATTAATTGAAGCTAGATCTCGACTCACCTGCATAATCATGTAGGAAAGGCATTACATTAGAATGGGGTTGGGATTTTCCTTTCTACAATTGATTTAGATGAACCTGCCAAAATCCACAACTAAGACAAGTTTAACTCATTCGAAATCTAAATTTTAGAATCCCAAACATTTATGGTTGCTTAAGCTCCATAGTAATTGTCTTCTTGAAGGAAAGTTATCACATGATGCAAGAAAAGGAGTACATATAAGATTATAGAATGGAAGACATAACCAGCTCTGACATTTTCGCTAAAACTAAACTAACCTAATGCCCACTTACATTGAGTAAATTAGGATCTCTAGACTTAGGCATCCAATGAATTAGTGATGATCCATGTTCGAAATAATCTCTTATCTCTTGTTAGGACTGAGTCATAATCGTTGTTCTGAAAAGGAATCCGTCGATGTGTCCTATATAACCATTTATAAAGGCTACAGTTAGTCTTTCAATGCTCTATGCACAAAGAGAATAAGATAAATTAATTGATATTATCTTTTAAATTCCAATTAAAATGTTGAGGTAGTATCTTTAAAATCAAAATAAAAGTTGCAAGTGTAAGTGGACACAATCGATGCATCAACAATCATACCAAACATATCTTCAAAATCAATTTTAGAATCATACATATCTTTTAAGCTAAACTTTGAGGAAGATGATTGAAAGGTAACTTAACCTCTACCAAACATTAGCTTAGTCTCAAATTGGTCATTCTATCCCTCGATTTATATTGTACAATAGGAGAAATCTAGAAATTTGTCATTTTATATAAAATGAACGAATGTCTATGTACATTTCTCTCTTCTACGAACTTAGGTGATAAAGGCGAAAGTCAAAACTGAACATTAAGGTCATCTTCCAATTAAAAATGTAATTCGAAAATGATGTCACAAGCAATAATGTCTGGTATTTCCCCATTTTTCGTATGATCTATGATTCAGAGGATAATGGATCTAGAATAGATTTATAAGTCTAAAAATGTTCCTCACAGAGGAAAGTGAAAGTCAAAGGATGCTCTTGGAAATAGTCTCATTGCATATATTTCGTCATTCTAAATCCAACGCAATTTGAATGGGCTAAAATGGACTTCGGATGAAGAAGTTATTGTAAAAAGAAATTTGTCCATTGTCATTTGAAAAGGAGGCAATTTCTTATAAAAATGGGACTTAAGAGAAATAAAGGCTTTCTATGGAAAAATCGCATCAGAAGTCTAAAATGGTAGACTTAGACTAGAGGCCTTAAGGACCCTCGATTTGTGATCTCTAACATATCGTATCGCGGAAAGGCTTACATGTGATATCGGAACCTCGGGTGTGCCGATTTGCAATATGCAGATGCTGCGATGGGTGATAAAGCGATCATCGATGGCACAATATAGAAGCAGACCCAAAATACTATATTCCGGAGCCTAAAACCCTTACCGGATCCATAAGAAATATCAGATAGGAGCTTTGAAGGGATAAAGGCCTCGCGAGAGGACATTAGGATATGTGATATGTGATGCTCCGATAGTGAGATCGGCGATCGACAATTTGGATTGCAACAAATGCAAAGGGCCATTGACATCTTCGACATGTGATTGCGATTAGAAATCAAGTCATGGACCTGATTGGGTTTATCAGGTCGATTGAATATAATTTGAAATTTTGGATTTCGGATTTCTTTATGTATTCCTTTATATTTGGGTTTTTTGGCCATACGCCTGTGTGATTGTGATATGCGATCAAAGGTAGACCCGATGGGAGTATAAGTGCAATTTCATATTATTTGAAATTTGTATTTGTGGATTTTCTTTGTATTTCCATGTAATTGGGTTTTATCCTTATATAATGTGATTTTCGATGAGAGATGAAGAACATGGACCTGACAGGTTTATATGGGCAATTCTATATTATTTGAAGTCCAGCTAAATGCTCAATGATGTGTTTTCACCAGTTTTCCCTATGTATTGCATTACATGGTCAAATGCAGGCTTTCTATAGGAGGAAGGCTGAACACTTGGGTTTCCGGTGCCCACTAGCTTGTTTCCATGGGAAACTGATTTTTTTGTGAAAATGCATGGTTTTCCATGATGGAGGACTGTAACCAAATGGTTACAAATACACAAAGAGCTCAATTGATAGGGCTGTTGAACATTGCCAAGATTCTCTTGGAGGTTGTGCGAACCACTGATAACACAAAGAGATAGAGCCAAGAGCCAAAGCCAAGAGTCAGATCCAAGAGCCAGAGCCAAGACCCAAAGCCAAGTGCCAGAGCTAAGAGCAGAGGTACAAGCCACAAGAGGTTGGAGGAAAAATAGCAAAGAGATGGAATGATCAAGCTATTGCTGATGTCCGAAGCATGCTAAAGACAAAAGAAGGAATTCCGGAGAGAGTAAGAGAATTATGAGGGAGTTGGTGCAAGCTAGAGCTCAAGATAGTTCAAAGCGTTGATTGAAGGAGTCTTGTCCAGAGAAGCTTAGATTTGTCTGTAGAGTATGAATAGCCAGGGATAAGATGGTATTCTAAACCCATAGGTTTAGTTGTAAACCAATGGATTTGAGTATGGAACTTGTAAAATAAATATTACCATAATTCTAGAGAGCCTAGTTGAGTTGACTAGCGCTTACAGAGATGTAGCCCAAGAGGTTTGGGTGAACCCCTAATTATATTGTTGTTATGTGTGTCGGTTATTATCTACATTATTTTTTGTTATATGTTTTTATATATTAGTTTAATAAAATCAGCTTGAAGCACTTAACAGTTAAAAGACAAACACAAGCATACACCCCTCTCAAGTTCTTTTAATTTTGCACATTATCAATCATAAGCATAGATTGGGGAATATATAAGCTTTGGAGTGGGAGAGGTTCTTGTAAGTTAATAAGAATTCTTTGGTGCCCCATTTCAGATCAGGTGGTATTAGAGCTGGTTAATTAACCCCACCTTCAAAGAAGGTTGTATCATGGAGCTGGTTATATCAGAGTAGGTTATATCACGATGTAGGTGATATCAGGTCACGATGCTTGATTGACAGAGCAATCTATATGCTTGGTTGACTTGAAAGGTGCTTGATTGTTTGTAAATTGACTATTGTGTGAATTTGCAGAGGTGAAAGATATTGATAGCTAAGTCCAAGAGAGGACAACAAGGAAGAAGGGTTGAAGGAATTCTTCTTATCCCAAAGCACCTGAAGGAAATCCTTGAAGCAAAAGAGGTTTGTTGAAAAATGTTTCTTGAATAAGCTCTTTGTTAATCTTGTTTGATGTTCCTTTATTCATTTGCATAATGACAACTTCTACAAGTGAATTCTCAAATTCCTCCTTCATCACATGATTCTTTTATGAAGGCATGAAGTAAGACTTGTTCGTCATGATGGACATCGTGAGAGAAATGTATGAGGATGGAAGGAAGAGCATCATACTTAGAGTGCAGTTGAATTCCATGAAGGAAGAGAAGTAGTTTCTTTTTGACAAATTGCAGGAAATGGAGAGGCACCTTCATATTACAAATATGAATCTAGAAAGGATGCATGAGTTGGAGACACCACTCTTTATTGCCAAAGAATCCTTAGTCAAGTATCAGCTTGAAGAAGAGTAAATAATTCCAGTTTGTCTTCAATTTCCTCTAAGAATGTTTATAATAGTTCTTTTGAAAAACATACCAGAGGCATAGTTTGCAAGTTAATGTCCAAGATGGGCTATGAAGGAAAAGGCTTGGAAAAACATGCAAAAGGTATTTTTGAGACAATAATGGTTGAGGAAAGGCCTAAGTATTATGGTCTTGGCTATGGATAGTCTTGTGGAGAAGGTTCCAAAGCTACCATGAAGGCCATTGAAATAGTTCCAAGAAGGAGTTTCATTTCAGGTCCTCTAGCCCAATAGTGTAAAAATTGTATTCATGGAGAATGCAATATCTTGAAACATCATTTGCTGGATGAAGGTGTTTCTAAGCATTCACTTGAACCAAAGAGTTGTGGAAACTATGACAGCCTTGAAGATATTGATGGCGTTCCAAAGGGAGCCACTTCTTCATTCAATTCATCTCCTCAAGAAGGCAATAAAGGTGAAAAGGAAAGCTGTAAATATGGTTGTAAACACATTCCTTTTGATTGTGTTAAGAATGATAAATTTCCATATAAGCATTGGAAAATAATTGCATGTTCCTTTTGTGGTTGGGATAACCATAATGTTTCTAGTTGTTGGAAGAGGATGGCCATATGCAGGAAACTTTGGTAGGAGAAGATGCAAGAAGCCAAAGGTCTATTGGATAAGGCAAATCATGCTGTCAAGAAGATGCACATGTGTTGTGCTTACTAGCATAAGCAAGGACATATTGCTACAAAATGTTGGACTCTGAATCCAACAGTGCTTCCAAAAAACTTGAAGAAGGTGGAAAGAGAAAATAGAAGAAATGGAAAGGAAGTTTCCATGAATGATGTGTTTCAAGGTTATTCACATGTTGATGCTGATGTGCAGACAAAGGGAGGACCTTTGAAATGGATTGGTAAGAAATGGTTAGAGTTCTTATCCAATTAAAGATTGCATGTCTTTTCATTCAATGCATTTATTTGTTAATGAGATGCAAGTTGCAGGTTTTTACCAAGAAGGTGAATGGAAAAGTTGAGTAGGAGACTCACTTTATTTCTGCAACATTATATTCATTTCAACTTTGAAATTAAAGTGTACTTAAGCGAGCGAAAGTTGAAGGATGAAATGCACGCATAAGCTTGATATGCATGAACACAGGGATGTTGATGATTTCCTTGTATTTGAACATATATGTGTGATTAACATGGAGGGTTGATTACTTTGTTGTAATCATGAATGTAATGTTAATTTTAACTTGGAAAACTTTGATTTGGTCTCTAAGATGGAGATAATGATGAAGTGTTTCATCTTTGAAAAAGAACTTTAGAATTATTTTTCTACATGCTTGATTTGAAGGGTCAATTGTTTTAAAGGCATGTTTTGTTGGCTTGTTATATAGTCAATCATTTGTGTGTATATGTAAATACATGGAGGTGTTCACAAGATGTGAAAATCTATTTCTTTTGTATAATAAAAGAGTTTGGGCCATCCAGTTGTTGTCTGTAATTTGTCTGTAATCCTGTTGTTGCTAATAGTTGTTGT
This sequence comes from Pinus taeda, assembly GCA_000404065.3. NCBI lineage: Eukaryota > Viridiplantae > Streptophyta > Pinopsida > Pinales > Pinaceae > Pinus > Pinus taeda. The sequence goes on along the minus strand of APFE031095393.1, from coordinate 12,695 downwards.
TGATAATACATCAAATAGGTATAAATGATAATTTTGTGAAGCAGATGTAACTTCACATTTGTTTGAGCCACCTTGGATCAATGATCAAGACAGAGAAGTTCAAACTATTTTTTGTTACCTTCTCAGTAGGAGTTCTTCATGAAGTCAAGGACAAAGACAGTTCTTCCTAGGAGGGCAAAGACATCAAGGAAGGGAGTGTTCAAAGGTTTTGGATCAAAGGTGTGATCCAAAATTGAAAACAAATGGATGTAATGATAAAAGGATGTCACGGGCAATAATGTCTGGTATTTCCCCATTTTTCGTATGATCTATCATTCAGAGGATTGCCATTGATCTAAAATGGATCTAGAATAGATTTATAAGTCTAAAAATGTTCCTGATAGAGGAAAATGAAAGTCAAAGGATGCTCTTGGAAATAGTCTCATTGCATATATTTCTTCATTCTAAATCTAATGTAATTTGAATGGGCTAAAATGGACTTTGGATGAAGAAGTTATTGTAAAAAGAAATTTTCCCATTGTCCTTTGAAAAGGAGGCAATTTCTTATAAAAATGGGACTTAAGAGAAATAAAGGCTTTCTATGGAAAAATCACATCGGAGGTTTAAAATGGTCGACTTAGACTAGAGGCCTTAAGGACCCCTGATTTGTGATTTCTAACATATCGTATCGCAGAAAGGCTTACATGTGATATCGGAACCCCAGGTGTGCCGATTTGCAATATGCAGATGCTGCAATGGGCGATAAAGCGATCACCGATGGCACGATATAGAAGCAGACCCAAAATACTATATTCCGCAGCCTAAAACCCTTATCGGACCCGTAAGACATATCGGATAGGAGCTTTGAAGGGATAAAGGCTTCACAGGAGCACATTGCAATATGTGATATGCGATGCTTCGATAGTGCGATCGGCGATCGACAATTGGGATCGCAACAAATACAAAGGGCCATTGACATCTTCGACGTGTGATTGTGATTAGCAATCAAGGCATGGACCTGATTGGGTTTATCAGGTTGATTGAATATAATTTGAAATTTTGGATTTCGGATTTCTTTATGTATTCCTTTATATTTGGGTTTTTTGGCCATACGCCTGTGTGATTGTGATATGCGATCAAAGGTAGACCCGATGGGAGTATATCTACAACATCATATTATTTGAAATTTTTATTCGTGGATTTTCCTTGTATTTCCATGTAATTAGGTTTTAGACTTATATAATGCGATTTTCGATGAGAGATGAAGAAAATGGAGCTAACAGGTTTATATGGGAAATTCTATCTTATTTGAAGTCCAGCTAAATGCTCAATGATGTGTTTTCACCAGTTTTCCCTATGTATTGCATTACATGTTCAAATGCAAGCTTTCTGTAGGAGGAAGGCTGAACACTTGGGTTTCCGGTGCCCACTAGTTTGTTTCCATGAGAAACTGATTTTTTTGTGAAAATGCATGGTTTTCCATGATGGAGGACTATAACCAAATGGTTACAAATACACAAAGAGCTCAATTGACAGGGACGTTGAAGGTTGCATAGATCTGCTTGGAGGTTGTGCGAACCACTGATAACACAAAGAGATAGAGCCAAGAGCCAAAGCCAAGAGCCAGATCCAAGAGCCAGAGCCAAGACCCAAAGCCAAGTGCCAGACCTAAGAGCAGAGGTACAAGCCACCAGAGGTTGGAGGAAAAATAGCAAAGAGATGGAATGATCAAGCTATTGCTGATGTCCGAAGCATGCTAAAGACAAAAGAAGGAATTCCAAAGAGAGTAAGAGAATTATGAGGGAGTTGGTGCAAGCTAGAGCTCAAGATAGTTCAAAGCATTGATTGAAGGAGTCTAGTCCAGAGAAGCCTAGATCTGTCTGTAGAGTATGGATAGCTAGGGATAAGATGGTATTCTAAACCCATAGGTTTAGTTGTAAAATAATGGAGTTGAGTATAGAACTTGTAAAATAAAGATTACCATAATCCTAGAGAGCCTAGTTGAGTTGACTGGCGCTCACAGAGATGTAGCCCAAGAGGTTTGTGCGAACCGCTAATTATATTGTTGTTATGTGTGTCGGTTATTAACTGCATTATTTTTTGTTATATGTTTTTATATATTAGTTTAAGAAAATCAACTTGAAGCACTTAACAGTTAAAAAACAAACACAAGCATACACCTCTCTCAAGTTCTTTTAATTTTGCAAATTATCCTTCATAAGCATAGATTGGGGAATATATAAGCTTTGGAGTGGGAGAGGTTCTTGTAAGCTAATAAGAATTCTTTGGTGCCCCATTTCGGACCACGTGGTATCAGAGCTGGTTAATTAACCGCACCTTCAAAGAAGGTTGTATCATGGAGCTGGTTATATCAGAGTAGGTTATATCACGATGCAGGTGATATCAGATCATGATGCTTGATTGACAGAGCAATATATATGCTTGGTTGACTTGAAATGTGCTTGATTGTTTGTAAATTGACTATTGTGTGAATTTGCAGAGGTGAAAGCTATTGATAGCTAAGTCCAAGAGAGGACAACAAGGAAGAAGGGCTGAAGGAATTCTTCTTATCCCAAAGGACCTCAAAGAAATCCTTGAAGCAAAAGAGGTTTGTTGCAAATTGTTTCTTGAATAAGCTCTTTGTTATTCTTGTTTGAAGTTCTTTTATTCATTTGCATAATGACAACTTCTACAAGTGAATTCTCAATTTCCTCCTTCATCACAAGATTCTTTGATGAAGGCATGAAGTAAGAATTGTTCATCATGATGGACATCGTGAGAGAAATGTATGAGGATGGAAGCAAGAGCATCATACTTTGAGTGTAGTTGAATTCCATGAAGGAAGAGAAGTAGTTTCTTTCTGACAAATTGCAGGAAATGGAGAGGCACCTTCATATTACAAATATGAATCTGGAAAGGATGAATGAGTTGGAGACACAACTCTTTATTGGCAAAGAATCCTTAGTCAAGTATCAGCTTGAAGAAGAGGTAAATAATTCCAGTTTGTCTTCAATTTCCTCTAAGAATGTTTATAATGGTTCTTTTGAAAAACATGCCAGAGGCATAGGTTCCAAGTTAATGTCCAAGATGGGCTATGAAGGAAAAGGCTTGGAAAAACATGCACAAGGTATTTTTGAGACAATAATGGTTGAGGAAAGGCCTAAGTATTTGGGTCTTGGCTATGGATAGTCTTGTGGAGAAAGTTCCAAAGCTACCATGAAGGCCATTGAAATAGTTCCAAGAAGGAGTTTCATTTCAGGTCTTCTACCAAAACAGTGTAAAAATTGTATTCATGGAGAATGCAATATCTTGAAACATCATTTGCTGGATGAAGGTGTTCATAAGCATGCACTTGAACCAAAGATTTGTGGAAATTCTGACAGCCTTGAAGATATTGATGGCGTTCCAAAGGGAGCCACTTCTTCATTCAAATCACCTCCTCAATAAGGAAATAAAGGTGAAAAGGAAAGCTGTAAATATGCTTGTAAACACATTCCTTTTGATTGTGTTAAGAATGATAAATTTCCATATAAGCATTGGAAAAGAATTGCATGTTCCTTTTGTGGTTGGGATAACCATAATGTTTCTAATTGTTGGAAGAGGATGGCCACATACAGGAAACTTTGGAAGGAAAAGATGCAAGAAGCCAAAGGTCTATTGGATAAGGCAAATCACGTTGTCAAGAACATGCACATGTGTTGTGCTTACTACCATAAGCAAGGACATATTGCTGCAAAATGTTGGACCTTGAATCCAACAGTGCTTCCACAAAACTTGAAGAAGGTGGAAAGAGAAAATAGCAGAAATGGAAAGGAAGTTTCCATGAATGATGTGTTTCAAGATGATTCACATGTTGATGCTAATGTGTAGACAAAGGGAGGACCTTTGAAATGGATTGGTAAGAAATGGTTACAGTTCTTATCCAACTAAAGATTGCATGTCTTTTCATTTAATGCATTTCTTTGTTAATGAGATGCAAGTTGCAGGTTTTTACCAAGAAGGTGAATGGAAGAGTTGAGTAGGAGACTCACTTTATTGCTGCAACATTATATTCATTTCAGCTTCGAAATTAAAGTGTACTTAAGTGAAAGTTGAAGGATGAAATGCACACATAAGCTTGATATGCATGAACACAGGGATGTTTATGATTTCCTTGTATTTGAACATATATGTGTGATTAACATGGAGGGTTGATTACTTTGTTGTAATCATGAATGTAATGTTAATTTTGACTTGGAAAACTTTGATTTGGTCTCTAAGATGGAGATAATGACGAAGTGTTTCATCTTTGAAAAAGAACTTTAGAATTATTTTTCTACATGCTTGATTTGAAGGGTCAATTGTTTTAAAGGCATGTTTTGTTGGCTTGTTATCTAGTCAATCATTTGTGTGCAGATGTAAATACATGGAGGTGTTCACAAGATGTGAAAATCTATTTCTTTTGTTGAAGCAGGAGTTTGGGCCATCCAGTTGTTGTCTGTAATTTGTCTGTAATCCTGTTGTTGTTAACAGTTGTTGTTGATAGTACATCAAATAGGTATGAATGAAAATTTTGTGAAGCAGATGTAACTTCACATTTTTTTGAGCCACCTTGGATCAATGATCAAGACAGAGAATTTGAAACTACCTTTTGTGACCTTCTGAGTAGGAGTTCTGCATGAAGTCAAGGAGAAGGACAGTTCTACCTAGGAGGACAAAGACATCAAGAAAGGGAGTGTTCAAAGGTTTTGGCTCAATGGTGTGATCCAAAATGAATCTAGAATAGACTTCTAAGTCTAAAATATTCCTCAGAAAGGAAAATTAAAGGCAAAGGATGCTCTTGAAAAGAGTCTAATTGCATAGGTTTTTTCATTCTGAATCTAACACAATTTGAATGGGCTAAAATGGATTTCCGATGACGACGTTATTGTAAAAAGAAATTTTCACATTGTCCATTGAAAAGGAGGTTGTTTCTTATAAAAATGGGACTTAAGAGAAATAAGGGCTTTATATGGGAAAATCACATTGGAAGGTTAAAAGGGCAGACTTACACTAGAGGCCTTAAGGACTCCCGATTGGCGATCTCTAAAATATCACATCGGGGAAAGGCTTACATGCAATATCGGAGCCCTGGGTGATGCGATTTGTGATATGTCATTGCTATTATGGGCAATAAAGTGATAAGTTATGGAGCGATATAGAAGCGGACCTGAAATACTATATTCCGTAGCCTAAAATCCTTGTTCGATCCGTAAGACATATGGCATTAGAGCTTTGACGAGATAAAGGCCTGACGGGAGGAAATTTTGATATACGATATGCGATGCACCAATAGCACGATCGGCGATCAGGATCACAACAAATACAAAGGGCCATTGACTTCTACGACATGTGATTGTGATTAGCAATCAAGGCATAGACCCAATGGGGTTTATAAGCCCTATTGAATATAATTTGAAATCGAGGATTTCGGATTTTCTATGTATTCCTTTGTATTTGGGTTTTTGGCCATATGCCTGTGCAATTCCAATATGTGATGAAATGCGAACCTGATGGGATTATAAGTGTGATTTCATATTATTTGAAATCTAGATTTGTGGATTTTATTTGTATTTCTGTGTAATTGGTTTTTGGCCTTATGCAATGCGATTTGCAATGACTGATGAAGAACATGGACCCGACAGGTTTATAGGGGCTATTCTATATTCTTTGAAGTATGGTTAAACACTCAATGATGTGTCTTTTCAGGTTTTCCATGTGTATTGCATTATGAGTTTGAACGCAGTCTTTTTGTAGGAGGAAGGTCAAATGTTTGGGTTTCTGGTTCCCTCCAGTTCATTTCCATGAGAAACTCATTCTTTTGTGAGAACACATGGTTTTCCATGGTGGAGGATTGTAACCAAATGGTTACAAACACACAGAGAGCTCAATTGATAGGGATGTCTAAGGTTGTTCGAGATTCACTTGGAGGTCAATCGAACCATTGATAACATAAAGAGCTAGAGCTAAGAGCCAGAGCCAAGAGCTAGAGCTAAGAGCCAAAGCTGAGAGCGAGAGCCAAGAGCCAAAGCCGAGAACAGAGGTAGAAGCCACCAAAGGTTGGAGGCAAAACAATAAAGAGATCAAATGATCAAGCTATTGTTGATGTCTGAAGCATGTTGAAAACAAAAGAAGGAATTCCAGAGAGAGTAAGAGAATTCTGAGGGAGTTGGTGCAAGCTAGAGCTCAAGATAGCTCAGAGCACTAATTGAAGGAGTCTGGTCTAGAGAAGCCTAGATCTGTCTGTAGAGTATGGACAACCAGGGATAAAATGGTATTCTAAACCCATAAGTTCAGTTGTAAACCAATGGAGTTGAGTATGGAACTTGTAAAAGAAACATTACCATAATCCTAGAGAGCCCAGTTGAGTTGACTAGAGCTCACCAAGATGTAGCCCAAGCGGTTTGGGTGAACTCCTAATTATATTGATGTTACATGTGTTGGTTATTATCTGCATTATTTGTTGTTATATGATTTTATATATCATTTTAAGAAAATAAAATTAATTCACTTAACATTTAAAAAACAAACACAAGCATACACCTCTTTTAAGTTCTTTTAATTCCGCTAATTGTCAATCATAAGCATAGATCAGGGAATATATAAGCTTTGGAGTGGGAGAGGTTCTTGTAAGTTAACAACAAGCCTTTAGTGCCCCATTTCAGATCAGCCACTGACATTTCAACCATTCATTCTCATGTTAAATGTTGGATTGTAACATCCCCTACCCAAGAATTCAATATATGTGAAGCTTCTCCTCATTAAGCTTGCAGATCAAAGTCAAGGATGTTAGAGACAAACAATAAAGTTTCTTAAAAAGGATGTTAGAGACCCTCCACCACCCAATCATAATAAAAAAGCAATTGAAACTTCAAGGGGCATGTTCTAGAAGAGCTTATAGTCCAATATGTGAAGAGCCTAGTGTTATTGTTCCCATATAGATCTAGAATCACCTACATAATCATTCAGGAAAGGAATTACATTAGAATGGGGTTGGGATATAGATATGGAATCACCTGCACAATCATCCAGGAAAGGCATTACATTAGAATAGGGTTGAGATTTTCCTTTTTGCAAATGCTTTAGATGAACCTTCCAAAATCTACAATGGAGACAAAATGAAGTCATTTGAAATTTGAATTTTAGGATCCCATACATTTATTATTTCTTGAAATCCATAGTACTTGTCTTCTTCAACAATATTTAACATGTGCTACAACAATGAGAGTGCATATAAAATTATAGAATGAAAGACATAACCGTTTATGAAATTTTAGGTAAAACTTAAATAAGAGGAGCTAACCTGATGCCTACTTTCAATGAGTAAACTAGGATATGCAGACTTAGGCATCTGGTAAATGAGTCATGATACATGTTCCAAATAAGATCTTAACTCTTATTAGGACTGAATTGTGATCCCTTTTCCAAATAGGCGGCCATTGATGATCCCTACATAACAATTTATAGAGGCTACAGTTAGTCTTTCAACGTTCTATTGACAAAGAGAATAAGATAAATTAATGGATATTTTCTTCTAAATTCCAATTAAAGTCTTGACATAGTGTTATCGGGAATAGTGTCCACTTGGATGTTGCTATTCCTACTAATATGGGTGGCTATCTTAGAAACAATAAAGTAAACTCTAATTTCGTTTTCCTTTATGAAAATAGACAAGAGGAGAACCAAGAAGACCAACCTTAATCTTGCGCTTGATTTCCTCTTCTTCTTGATAGAGCTTCACCGCTTGTTCTTCGTCTACCCAGCTTCAAAGAGCACCTATGGAATCATAGCAACATACTACTATCAAAGAAACAAAGATCTATATTCATAAATAACACAGGACCAGATGTGTGTTAACCATACAAATGCATATAAAAACAAGTACACAAGAATATGGAGAAAAACTTGAATAGATTTATTAAGATGAAAGTAGCAAGAGGATTACAACCATATGTTCTGACCCAACATCATCCTCCAGCTAGAAATCCCTTCTTCACCTCAAGCAAAGCTTAGATCACCCAACACTATAAATGTACACCAGAAAACCAACAACACTTCTCTAAAAGATACAAAATTCTAGCCTCTGGATCTCTTTGATGAGGGATCCCTATATAGATGATTATAGGGAGGTGAGTCATCTTCTGGGGTCTTGATTAGTGTCTTCACTCTGATAGTTCCTGCTTCCACTTGGAGAGTGATGATCTCTTGCTCATCCCTGGTCAAAAATAGCAAGGCAAGTGTTAGAGGGGAAGCTTCTAGAAGATTCCATGATCTTCCACCTCGCATTTTGTCCTTGCCATTTGTCCATTCCTGACCATCGCACCCTACAGAGGAGAAATTTAGTATGCATTGCACCTTGTACGCTGGGAAGGTGATATGCATCACACCCTCTGCACTGGGCTTTCAATATGGTCTAGTTTTGACCATTATGAGCAGTTTTCAGTGGAGAACTTCTGGGAGATGATGTAATCAACTGACCTTGTTCCTTTAGGCAGTGAAGCAACACTTTTAGGGACATAGGAGGCCTTAGTTTATGGACATTTATTATTGGGGTTGGAGTGCCCAAAAAACGTCTATAACAGTTGCCCCCTAAAGCATGAGGTCGTTAATCTTTCTGATGTTGGGTGAAATGCTTTACCATGAGGATCCAAAGTTTTTTCGAGCTGGGAGGCGACCTGTAACAAGATACAATACAATACATTATTTTGACAACATTTTTTCATGATCTAGCTGAGGCGGGCATTCCCATGCTCAGCTTTATAAATTCATTTTCATGTACATAGGAGAGACAATTGTCTGTGTGACAGACTGATGATATGGAGTCATCATCCTTTGATTTGGATGATCATCTATTCGGCAATGATGTACACTTGATGTCTTTATATTCCTGAATATATCGCAGCCCGGTTGGATGAAACTAGATCCGAGGTCTTCAAAACTCATTCAATATTTACTCGAAGTACAATTCGATCCATGTGAAAAAATGTTCTAGAGTCAAACATGGAAAGACATCGCCTCAATGCCAGCCAATGATGTAAGCTATTAACAGGCGTGAGAGGAATCACCAATAATGACAATGACCCTCAAGGTACTACAGTACAATTCACCTGGTGTGAAAAATAACTTGGTGTCGAACACCACGTAAAATCTCTTGGTCGAAGGCCATTGATGTAAACCTCTTGCCGAAAGTGAGAAACTTGCCATTGAGGCATGCAAGCTTCAAAGTACTGAAAGGATTGTTCCTAAGTCAACTTCTTGGATAATGAGCTAATGTTGACAAGAAGCGACCTGTCGCAGGACGGCCTTAATGAATCCCACATCAATGACACGGAACAAAGCAAATGATTTTGGAGGTGAAAACAATCTGATGATACAGGGTTCAGGGTGGCGGTCATGAAGGAATGGAGCATTAATGTATTGCAGTGGGTGAGACATAGGTGAATTGTCTGAATGACTTCTCTTGAACATATCGGCGACACTAACGATGGATTGGTAGTGTTAACCCCAAATATGGATGCTGTGATGGACCAATGGTGATGACCAGTGAACGGAACAACCCAACCCGGCATGGATGCGGAAGGAAAGTATCATGTTCAAGAGCGACTTGCTACAAATAAAGTTTCTTCAAGTTTTCTTCGCAATTTTCCCGAGTCATTGCTGACCAATACCTCTATATTTTTGTCAAGCTTGAGGAGGATAACATATGCTTGTTCTATAATCCGCCCTTCGGGCGAACCTGTAGCTATATTTTAGCGAGCCTAGTGATAGTGAAACTCATTCTCATCCGTGCGGATGAGTTTGTCACTATTTGGTTTTAACGAGTTTAACGACAAAGATAACTCGGTCCCTTTCAATTTTATAGAGTCTGAAAGAAATGGAAAGGAGACTCCAATGACTCTTTTTCGTCATGCAATCCCTTAAGTCCAAAAAAAGCGTAAAATAATACAAAAGGGATGAATTTTCGATAGTTTTAACGAGCCGAACAAGACAAGCGCTCGATCGTTTTGTGTAATAATCCCACAGGTCCAAAAAGATTAAAATCTACAGGAGGGATAGAACTTTTGATGACTTTAACGAGCTAGAGAGGCAATCGCTAGGTAATCTTTTCATATTTTACGAGTCAGTTGAAAAGAGCTTAAAGAAGACTCGTTGTCAAGGACTAGTGACGGTTTGGGTAGTAGCTGATTCCAGGTAAGATTTGAATTTTCCAATCATGGCAGTGTTCACAAGATGCTAATAGAATCACTTTCGTAGATGTTTCCTCGAAGGGTAAACAACATATGGGGTGAATGATTGCTAAAAACAAAGTGGAGGTGATGATGAGAACACGACCAAGGCTCAAAAGCTGGCGATAAGGAATTCACAATGGTTATTTACCAGTTCATTTTTTAATGAGCTTAAACACTGGGGGAAACATTTTCTCATGACTTATGTTTATTTTTTAACGAGCTCGAAATATGCGCTAAAACTACTCGTGGAGGGTTTATTTTTTAACAAGCTTGAACCCTGCAGTAACATTGTTCACGAGTCGTATGATAAGAATGTCTCATTCAGGATGCTATTTTGAAAGGGGCTTACATATTTCAAGCTTTGCCTCGAATCCTTTCTTTATGCAAGTTAAGAAACGACTAGCCTTATAGGTTTAAAGGGTTAGAGGTCCTACAAATTTAAAAAAATAAATAGTCGCTCTTCACTTGCATGCAGAAATTTTTGCATGCCTCCAGGTACAGGGAAAAATTCCCAGGTTACCATGAAAGTTCCATCCGCGTAGCAGACAGAAAGCTCCCTTGGCGATGTCTACCGAAATAGACAAAGGGGAGTGGCATAGAGGTACTCCACTCACATCACTTTAACGAAGGTATCTTATTCCAGCCTGATCCCATTTTCCTGTAAGGATGCGTTCATCAGACTAGTCATATATCCCTCACGGAAATCCACTCTATACCCAAGGTTTTCCTGCTAAAACAGACCAAGGTGCATGCCCCCTGGGTTTCAGTCACATCCTCATGAATCACTCACGCTCATCAGGTGGACGGACTGGGGATCGATGAGACATTCCTTGCCTGAAAAGACCATTTAGGGATGGCATTTGACTATTTGCGATGTGTGAACCGGGGAATGACATTTGGTCCATAAGCTTGACCATTCTGCCTTCGTGCGGAAAACACATTACACTAAAGAGTGAGGAGACGATGGCTCCCATGCAATAAATATAGTCGCATCCAAGGAGTAGATTATAATCTAATGGTCCTTGAACTACCATTATGTTCATGTGAACAGTTTTCCTTCTCAAAATAATGGGACATTTGGAAGGATCCCTAAAGGTCGACTGGTTCCTTTGCCGAAGCCTATCAGATTTCTCATTTCAGGCAAAAGCGATGGTGAACCAAGCGCTTTCCAAGCAGTTGAGGAATGGATACTCAGAAAAGTACCTTCATCGTTGATGGTACCAGCCGTGACCATTCTGTAAGCTTGTACAATGATTCTGAATGGTACACTAGCTGGTAAAGGAGGTCTGCCTAGTAGATTCCAGTTGAAGGAAACAACTAGGTTGCTTGGTGGTCAGACCAAATAGATGGCTAGATATGACTCTAATGAACTTCCTTCCTGCAATAAAGGAACGGGAGGACTGCCCCCCAAGTTCATCGAAGTCTTTGTTGAAGAAAAGAATTTGAATGGTGTCGTTCTCTTTCTCTTCAGTGACGGTATCACTCGAAGATGAACACTCTGAAGGCAAGACCGGGTCAACTGTCATCTTGACCTTTTGAATTTCGTCTGGTATGGATTCAGAGGGTTCATTTTCAATGATAGAGGCTTTGGCTAACCACAATGATAGGCCAACTAGATTTTCAACTGATGGAGGACTTGGCAAGAGTTTTTTATATCCAGGAGGAAGCCGTAGCGGTGAAACCGAACGATCATCCAAAACTCTTTTAGCCTCGTCAAGGAAGGGACAATGGTGGACGACATGATTTCCTTCACACAACTTACAAGGAAATTTGGGATTCCTTTTCTATCCATGTGCTTCACTTTCATTGGTTGATGGTGAGCATTCAGCATGATCATCAGAGGTTGACGCCACCGGATTGTACAAACGAGGAGACCAGTCCCTTAAGATCCAAGGGATGCAGGGACAATCTCGGTCATAGTGGTCTCCATTGCAAATGCCACAAGGAGATTTAGGTTTTGACAGTGTGGTGTTAGGATTTTCGCTAGATGATGCTTGGTTGCCCCCTTTCAATTTTGGTTCCTTTTTCTTCTTTTCCTTTTTCCCTTTCTCCTTCTTCTTCTTCTCAGTTACTTGATTTTTAGCTTTATCAGCTTTATCAAGAAAAGAGGAAGGAGGAGAGGGAGAATCAGACGAAGTAGAAGGCTGGGAGGCAACTCTAGTGTCATCTAGTTGCTGACTTGAATGTTCAGGAATTACGGGATTCTGAATGACAGAGGTAGAGAAGAGCCAGATAGGAAAACCAATCGTCAACCCTGGAAGTGAAAAAGTGGCCATATGGGGTGCACCAACATCTCCCCAAGAGGAGAAGGGACTAGGATTTCCTCTAAGGGGAAATCCTTGGTTGGTAGACTCCATTTTCTCAACCTAATGACCAACGAGGGAATTTGATGTTATTCCGATTAAAATAAATTTTAGATGCTTTGACACAACTTGTTTTTTCAATTTTAAAGAGTCGAGAAAAAACAAA
>APFE031095390.1:90902-196326 GCA_000404065.3 Pinus taeda | reverse complement strand
GATAAAGGTACTGAGGACAGATAATGGTGGAGAATTCTGCAGCAAGGAATTTGAAGAATTCGTAAGAAGTGTGGTATAGCACGACAGAAGACTACTCCATATACACCTCAGCAAAATGGAGTCGCAGAAAGAATGAACAAGACGTTGATGGAAAGGGCAAGAAGCATGCTCAGTGGTGCCAGGTTAGGACAGGAATTCTGGGCAGAGGCGGTGGATACTGCATGTTACCTGGTCAACAAGTCACCTTCATCAACCTTGGAGGATAAGAATCCACAAGAAGTATGGACTGGTAAGAAACCCTCTCTTTCACATCTGAGGGTATTTGGATGTGATGCATATGTACATGTTCCAAAGGAGAAACGAACCAAGTTGGATAGTAAATCTGAAAAGTGCATCTTTATTGGGTATAAGGATGGTTTAAAGGGTTATAAGCTTTGGAACCCAGCAACAAGGAAGGTTGTGTACAGCCAAGATGTGGTGTTTAGAGAGGTGAAAGATGTTATTAAACATGAAATCCAACCAAAGGAACCTGAGAAGATAGAGTTTGAGCTAAAGGAGGAAGAATCAGACTCTACAGCAAAGGAGGAATCCAAAGATGAAGAGCAACAAACTCCAAGTTTGAGAAGATCAGTTCAAGAAAAAAGGTAGCCAGAAAGGTCTAGTCCATCTGCTTTCTGTTCAAATTTTGCTTTATCTATTACTGAAGATGATCCCAGAACTGTGAAGGAAGAAGTAGATTCAGAGGATGGAAAACTCTAGAAAGAGGCCATGGTTGATGAAATGGCATCTTCGCACAAAAATGAGGCCTGGGATCTGGTGGAGTTTCCGGCTAGAAGGAAACCCATTGGCAACAAATGGGTGTTCAAGAAGAAGACAAATGCAGAAGGAAAGGTGGAGAAATACAAAGCTCGATTGGTAGCAAAAGGTTATTCCCAGGTGTCGGGAATTGATTTTGGTCATATTTTTTCTCCTATTGCCAAAGTAACTTCTATTAGGTTACTTTTATCTGTTGCTACTGCTTTTGATTTTAAGGTAGAGTAGAGTGATGTGAAGACAACATTTCTTCACAGGGAGCTGGAAGAGGAGATCTACATGAAGAAACCTGAAGGCTTTGCAGTGAAGGGTAAGAAAGAACTGGTATGCAAGTTAAAGAAGTCTCTGTATGGGTTAAAACAGACACCAAGGATGTGGTATCATAAATTTGATACATTTATATGGGACTTGGCTTCACCAGAACAAAGAAGATAATGTGTTATTTTAAAATTAATTGGCACCATGTTATTTATCTGGTCTTGTATGTGGATGATATGTTGTTGGTTGGAAATGACAAAGAAATTATCTAGGATTTGAAGACCCAATTGTCCTCCAAATTCAACATGAAAGATCTTGGTGCTGCAAACTATATTTTGGGCATGAAAATTAAAAGAGATCGGGTAAAGAGGAAGCTCTAGTTAAACCAAAGGAAGTATGTCGAGACAATACTGCAGAGGTTTACTATGTAGGATAGTAAACCGGTGAAGGTTCCTATTCCTGTAGGTGTAAAATTATCTGTTAAACAGTGTCCCAAGGCACAAGAAGAGGAAGAGGATATGTCTTGTCTTCCATATGCAAGTGCAGTCGGTAGCCTGATGTATGTAATGGTCTGTACTAAACCAGACATTGCACATGCAGTGGGAGTATTGAGTAGGTTTATGTCAAAACCAGGGAAGGAGCACTGAACAGTAGTGAAGCGGGTTTTTAGGTATTTGTGTGGCACTAGTGATTATGGTTTATGCTACCAAAGAAGACCGGGATTGGACAAAGTGTTGGATATTCGTGGCTTTGTTGATGCAGATTGGGCTAGAGATTTGGATCAAAGAAAATCTACAAGTGGGTATGTGTTTAACCTATTTGGGAGTTCAATCAGTTGGATGAGTAAGAAACAATCTGTAGTGGCACTATCAACTACAGAGGCAGAATACATGGCAGCCACTTATGCAAGCAAGGAAGCAGTTTGGTTGCAGAGATTGTGTTCAAGTATGGGGTTAGTACAGGGAGCTATAAGGATAGATTGTGATAGCCAAAGTGCAATTTTCTTAACAAAGAACCCTGCTTATCATTCAAAGACAAAGCACATTGATGTTCAGTATCACTTTGTGAGGGATATGATAGAAGACAAAAAAATGTTGCTAGTAAAGGTGGACACTTTGAAGAATACTGAAGATGCATTGAAAAAACCTGTGAGCTCTGAGAATTTCTCTTGGTGTAGAGAAACAATGGGCATTTTAGGGTTGGAAAAATGACTAAGCTCTCCTGTGGCCCCCTGTGGAAAGAAAACAACAAGTGGGAGAATGTTGGGTTGTGTTATATTCTTTCCACAACTAACCTACGTAGTGAACCGGGGAGTTAAAGGGGGGGTGGAGACCCCCCTTCGTTGCATCGATTGTTCAACGAGGGGGTCACAGGGGGGTTTGAGGGGGGCAGGTAGCCCCCCTTTATGGGGTTCGGGGCAGCGTCCCGGGAAAAAAAAATTGGACCCTATATTAGGTTGGGAAATCCTACCTATGGTTTTCGGTCCATGGTTTTGGATGCGATGGATTTTCGGTCCATGGTATTGGATGCTTCGGCATGTATAAATATGTATTGTAACATTGAAAGGAACATAATGAAAAATCAAGCTGGTAGTCCCGGTTTTGGGATCCAGGGGAAAATCTCTGTGTATATGTGTTTTATGTGTTATGCTCTCGCATTTTTATTTTTCCTGTGTTTTAGAATTCGTATGCAGGTAATTTCTGTACGGGGTTAAAACCTACACATCCATATCTTCAAGAAGGTGGCCAGCATACTTAGTAATTTTAAGCATCCATTGGTGCATTGGCTTGCGGATAACAAGATGTACACCTCGTTCACTAACACCATCAATGACCTCCTCATTTTCCAAAACAGTGCCAAGGGAAGGGCACCAATTAACTAGAACTTCTACCTGATATGCAAGTCCCTTCTTAGAACACAGGCTCTATGCATAATGCCAAAGGGCTACATGCAATGCCCCTTGAGGATGGCCCTACGCCTAGTGCCAAAGAACTACGCACAGTGCCCCTAGCCTCTCTGTATCACCCCATCTATCATGGCTTCTTGCTTGGTTTTGCTCTCATTGTAAGCATGACAGAAAAACAAGAATCCTTGGAACCAATATGCAAGGTTGCTTTAGAACTAGGCCGCAATTTATCCAGTTTGCCTCCCTAAACAAAATTTTTGAAACTTGTAGAAACATTTTTTTTTCTTGTATGAGACATCTAGATGCCTTCTCTATCTTAATATTCACTGGCATTTCCATCTTATAAACATGTACATCAAGCTGAGCTGGATAAACTTTAAAAGCCATCCGATTTGAATAAATATCATAACATGAGATATAAAGAGTTCCAATTTTAGAACCCAACCTGAAGTTAGGTCATTTAATTTCACTACACTCAGCATCTGGCAATTGAAAACCAATTTTCCACTTCCCAACTTTCTTCAAATTGACATTTGGCATTGTCCTTTTCTGTGAAACCTCAACAATATTTGACATCATATTTGACTAGAAACTCTCCACCTTTACTAATAGAATGTGCACTCTGAGATAAACCACTATAAAAATGAGAAGTCTTAGGCATGCTCTAAGACTTTCCTGTTGATAGCCATGGTAATATTATAAGCATACAAAAGCACCCAACTCCTATGATGATATTCAGAGGACAAAATTGTGGTATGAATTGAGCCCGACATTTCTTTTAGATCAACTTTGCTATAGAAAATGTCAAGGAAACAATGAAATAATCAAATCAAATGCTTCATAATGATGCCCCAAAGGCTGTGAACAATAACAATTTGAAAATATCACTGCATAATAGATTTCCTTCACAAAGCATTGTCCCCCAGAAGCATATTCTAGGTGTATATTCGAAAAGCGTGGGTTCTCCCTACTCTATGACAACGTAATAGAACCTAGAACCTACAATTACTTGATATTACTTCGCCTCTAAAGGATCATAAATATAGAGATTTCACACACTTTTTCTTTGATTTACACCATTTACACGAACATCTCCAGATAAAGAGCTGTCTATTGATGATTCTGACTGGGTATCACTAGATGCTGTTGCATTCCCTCCAAATGAAACATCAAACCATAATGCAAAACCATGCAGGGATGCTTTCATCATAGACGACGCACTGAAATTTGCAGTAACTGATTCTAACTCCTGTATTGTGACAGTGCTACAATCAATTTGTGTGATAGCAATTACCCATGTTAAGACATTTTATTCTGTAATAGTTTCGATACAAGGCTCCTCAAAGGTACATTGCTTTGCCAATGGTAACACTACAGACATATCAATTCCATAAAAATTTCACCAGAAGTCAATATTTTCACTGTATCTTTTAGGATGTGTAACTGGTGCCATGTACAATGTCACATAAGAAGGCAAAATTAGCCCCCCTGACTTAAGCCAAAATATAGAAGCATGTAACCCATCCATTCTGATATAATGACATCTACCTCCTCATAAATTCAACCTCCCTAATATTCATACTTATAAATCTCCAAGTAATTCCTCTCTAGAACCATGAGACCAAAAGATGTAAACCTTTCACCAGAAATATCACTGTCAGAAATGTATAGTGCCCTATGCCACGAATTGGACGCAGGTTCTCAATTACCAAGAACTACATCTGCAAAAAAACTGATTTGGATGGACCAACCTCTACACGGATTCATGGATAGCTCTTTCAATCAAAGCAAAGGAACGAGCTTGCCATATGTTGAGATGAGGATTAGAAGCATGACAATAGACCTCAAATTCTATGTTCTTCTCTCTCACAATCCAGCCACAAAACCAACTATTAGCATCTACTAGCTTCCTCTGGATCATTAAATACATGAATTGCTGCATTGGGAGATCTTTGAGTCAATTATTCATTTGGTCATACCTTCTGATACAAGGGCTGGTTTTGGGACTGTGATATACCGTTGGAAATTGTTTTCCAAGCTACTTCTGATGAACATGCTTATGACATGTTTTGTGATGAAGATCATGTGCAAAACATCTCTGAAAACCAGACATAGTAAGAGCCCATTTTGATCCCTGGTGATCGGCTACAAAGACTGGAACTAACATGAGGGATAATGCTAATCTCTACACATCAGTGTGGGGAAGACAAAGGTCATTAGCACCGGTCTTGTAAAATAGGAAAAATAGAAGTTTCATTGAAAATGGTGCAAAAGGGAATTGATTTGCTCATGAAGAGGGACACAATGGGAGTTTCTTCATGAAGGCAAAGCATGTGAGGTTCACTGTAGAGGTCCTCCAGGATCAAGGAACGGAGAGTACAGGGATAGTGAAAAAATGTTGTGTAACACTACTACGGAAGTAATCACCCCAGAACCTGAGGAAAATGTTGCTTCCACCAGATCTAGCTAACCTATTGGAAAGGCCATTAATTAGAATAACAAAAAGGTCAGGGAAAGAATGAAATGAATAATGGATTCTAAATAAAAATCTCATCAAACACGGTTGCTTACTGATATGGACTTGGAAGGTGATCATATGACGATTTCATTACCATACACCAATCAGCTCAATCATTACCTTCTAGGCCTCAGTTTAAAACCTTCGACGTCTCTCTGAACTTAGAAAGCATCGCTTCACCGGATAAAATAAACCTTCAAAAGCAGGTGGGGGAGATATCGTATAATGATCTTGGCAAAAATGTCATGACCATTAGAAAAGCTAAGAAATTATTAGAAAATGTCTCAAATAAGGTGAAAATGGAAAAGGCCAATTCTAGAGCCTTGTATCTTTAGAAGGAAAACTACATGGAGTTGATAATCAAGCTAAGGGTGAACCCAGAAGATAAGAAAACAATATAAACTATTCTTCAACAATCTCAAAAAAAGATCTAGGGATTAAGACACAGGTTAAATATGCCGCACAATGAACATGTTTAGTCTAAAGAGCTGGCTCAGGTCGAGATAGAAAAGGAAAAACTGATGAAAGAGTTGGTGGACAAAAGTGATGAGGTAATGGCTGTTAAATAGATAGTGGCATAAATGAAAGAAAAGATTAAGTCTCATGTGTGTGTAGTGGTAGTGTCCAAGGATCCACAAAAATCAACTGAGAAGCTCACCAAGGCCTTGACAAAGGTGCAGCTCTTGGAAAGAGAGTTGAAGAAGGTATAAAGCAATTTAGATTCTACAAATGCAAGACTAGTTCAACAAGAAAAACAATTGCAGATCACGGCAAAAATGCTAAACTTGCCAACAAGAACCTACAATCCGAAACACAAGAGATCAACGAGCTTAAGACAAAGTTGAAGGGGAATATGTCCCTTCTCGAAGCCAAAAAATTGGTATGGGACAAGATCATTGAGGAAATGAATCTCACATGGGAACATGTCACATTAATACAATAGAAAAATGTTGCAAACAGGGATTACGAGAAGTCCACCATCAATGCTAAAGAGGAAGGCAAAAATAGTTCCCAAATTGCCAAGAAATTCTTTCACTTTGTGAATGAGAGGCCAATTGAGGAGTTAAGACCCATCAATGTGGCAGATAGGGTCAATGTTGTAATGGATATATGAAAATTAGTTTTGAAAGAGGAAGCTAGGGTTAGAGCTGAATAGTGCCTTAGGGTAGTGCAAAAGGAAGTGACCTCCTTTAATGTTGAATTCGACAGAGTATTGCAAGTTGGGTTGCCTAACTGTTGGGGACTTCTTGGGTAGTTTCTCTCTCAGGAACAATACAATTAGAGTCTAGTAGAAGCTAAAACTAAGGCAATTTGTCCCACAAGAAGGCAGCGACTCTCAAAGGTAAAACAATAGTGAACTTCCTGAAGAAGGAATTCCAATTACGTGGGATGTTTAGAAGTCTCTTTCACCGCAATTTGGATTATTCTAGTATAATTGATTTAAGGGTTAGTTATCAATGGTTCATCTATGCTCCTCACTCACCTCTACCGTTATGGAAACGATGTGAACAATTTGTTAATCCACCAATTATTCGAGTCGTCGATCCGCAGGCACGCCGCACTCCACAATGTGCTGCTTCATCCCACCATCCTTGAAGAATCTCTCTAATCATGTCAATCTTGACATTTTATTTACATCTTTTATGTTATTCACATTTTATATTTTGTTTTGTTTTGTTAAATGGCTACATTTCATGTTAATTACAACTGTGTAGTCATACATGCTGAAGTTTTGAGGTGCTTATTCATCATGAATTAAATAAAGAAATAATATTATGCAGTGACATCTCTCTTTCACATAAGGCCTATATGAACCATTTTGAGAGAAGAAAGCAAGGTTCAAAATTTTTTGAAAGAACTCTTGGAAAGGACTTTTTTTGGTTTTATGAAGACAATGTTATGAATCTCATGTATGTGTGTTTCTCAGAATATTAATGTGAAATGTTTTGGTGATTCCAACTTATTGGATTGTAGTATGTCCATCTCCCTTTTTTTTTCATATATGTTGAATATTCTTCTCATATTTCATGTTACGTAGCTATTGGATATATTTCTCATAAGATGCAGATTCATTTAGATCAAGTTATTGATGGACAATGCCTCTATGAATATGGAAATTAAGTCTTTAAAACTGCTCCATGTATCTTAGCATTTCATGAACATTTCCTCTCTATCGCTTCTCTCTAAATCCATATGTATGGAATTCTTAAGGTTTAAGCTGTGTATAATGGATTTCTTCTCTATTTTCTTCTACAATTACATTTGTCTTAACAACTGATTTGCTGCAAGCTCTCAATCTGGATTGGCCATCACCAATTGATGATTATATTCATGTATGTTCTTGTGTATGTGAAGGTTTACACATCATATCTTTAGGAATGGTTCTGAATCAATTTTATTTGAATTACATGAAAAAAAATATGGTGCTACAAGTCCTTAAGAAAAATTTGACAACACTAATTCAGATGTCCTAGGTTGTTTCTAGGAGTGACAACAATATCTATCCTATACTTACTATTGTTAATTAATAAATAAGCTCATGTCTTATTCCTGATATATGATGTCATTTTATGAATAATAGCCTAAATTGTTATATATGATGATCTAACATATTCTTATGCATGCACATTGAATTATATATTATCTATATTCTTCTATGATTGATTTGTAGGTCTACACATCTTGGGGGAAGTAGAGGGTTTGGACCCTATAGGAACATCTTCAAATATAGGACCCTCAGGTATGTCTCTAAGTTTTAGTGTAAATGTTTCAGAAAGGTGTACCAAAAATTCTTCACTTAAGTCACTAGTGACAAGTGACCCTAAGAACAAGATGTGGCTGTTTACGCTTCGTATCTACAATGAAAAAAGAAGAAAACCCTGCAACAAAGAGATCATATGTAATCCAAAATATAGAACAAAAATAAATAACTGATGCAATAACCCAATAGAAGAAGACATTAAATGAATAATGTTTTTATTAATAACACCTAGTGAAGAATATTTACAACATGGGTCTATAAAGCCCCCTCTGTGGGATGGGTCCTTTGATTTCATTATGCTTCAACAATTCGTTTCTCTCTCTAAATATGAAGAAAACCCAAAACAAGATAGAACTCAAATGGGATACTTCCCCAAACATCTGTGATGGGGGGGACTAATCAGGTATGCAAAGGTGTGAATGATTCCCCTAGCTGGAGGAGCTTGTGGAGCACCATTATGTTCCAAGTACTTAAATGAGGGATTCAAGCATCTGACCCTACTAACATGAGATACTCCAGAGGATGATGAGGAGATGTAGGGGCGTATGTGCTTCCCATTTTTGGATGGATGGATGTAACTACTATGGGAATGGAAAATTTATTTATAACAGTGGACTCTAAACACACGTTGATGATGTGGTTCACCATTTGTTTATGTTATGGATGTATTCTTGTGGGAAGAACATATAAAGGATGCAGTAAGAGAAAGGAAATGGTGTATGAACAATCTCATTGGGCACTACATATGAATCAAATGGACTGAATTTATGGGTTTACATACATGGTGTCACTATACCAAAGAGTGGCTTCAGATATAATGAATTGTTTCTCACCTAAATGGCACTATGGTTGAAAGACAAAAATTTCTAAGGGAACGGGTTGTTGACGGAAGAAGGAGGAATGATTAAGTGGATCATCCCTAGAGTGATTTTAAGTGATATGAAGCTCTAGAGGTTTCTCTAAATGTGGAAGAATAATGGTAATAGAGTTGACACTATCAGATACACTAGGCGAGGTGGGGAGAATTGCTTCTCCTAGAACTCAAAAGTGGATGCCCCATTACAAAAACATTGGGCATCAATGTAATGGCCACAAGGTGGATGTGGATTGAATTCATGGGTTCGAAGTAAGGGGTTGTTAAACCAATCAAACTTAGTCTTTGGATTCCACAACATATGGATCATTTACTGCAGAAGGAAGTACACATGATGGAGCATATCATCCTAAGGATAATTTGGGGGGGTCATGGCTTCCATGATGTCTTCATAATAATTAAGGATTTGAGGACAGGAGGAAGACAAACCACATGTTGAAGAGGATCTACCTGAGACATCTTCATGAAAGACAAGGTTCACATGTGCATCGTCAACAAGGAGGGATGAATGACTAGTATATGTAACATCTGCTAATGTTGAGATCGAAGTGTTTGTTGAAGAAGGTTTCACTGAATCACAATATGAAACATCAAGAGATTCCCAATAGATCGATACCATGGATGATGACAAGTAAAGAATAGGGGGTGAATTATCTGTCATCTTGATGTCAGGAGGAGGGACCACAATGGGTGGTTGAGAGACCTCCTATTCTAGCATAATAGTGGGACCAGAACCCCTAGGTATAGGAGAGGTGGAATCATTACGAGCATCATCTAACTTGTGAAGCACTTGAAGTCTATCGTGAAAATATTTGAGATGGGGACAGTGATGAGAATAATGACCATAGTTATCCCACAAAGCCTAAGGGTGAATCATGCCCAAGGATCTATTCTTCTTAGCTGACTCAGCTAAGGTGACATGGAATTTAAGAATGTTAGAGTAAAGAAAGGTATTGGACACCACATTTTTAATATGAGGGAGCGTAGGACAATTATTGGTGGCGTGCCAAAAAACATCACACAAAGAGCATGGAGGAGTAGTTTTTGGAGGCTTATGAGGAGTTGGAGTTATTTGGGGAGCTTTTTCATTGGTTCCCTTTTTTTGGGCTTTTCCCCCTATTGGGACAAGGTCCCCTACGGACAATTTTGGGGCAAAAGCCCAAGTTTTCGGGCAGAAAGCCCAAGTTTTTGTTATGTAAAGTCTCTGCAAGTTGTGGTCATGGAGCGCGTAGATAATAAAGTGTCATAAAGGGATTTTCCCTTCTTTTATGTAAGTTGTGTCGGCTTTAGTAGATCTACCCATGGTCCGCGTACCATGGGATTTTATAAAAAGGAGAGTCTTAGAGAGACTATAGCAGAAAAATTCATTGTAATGGGTTAGTAGAAGGGAAGAGCAAAGAGTCTTAGAGTAGAATAGAGGCTCTGCAGCTGTGTGCATAGAGGCCTAGAGTAGAGTCCGCAGGGAAGTCTTGAATTTGTAAGAAGAACTTATTCTAGAAATATCTGTGTTTCATCCATTTACTTTTTTTATGATTGAATTCGTTTATCGTATGATGAATGATGGGTTTATGATTTAATACTATATTGATGTGTGATTCTGAATATTTTACACTATTATAAGACTGCAAGTACTGATATCTGTTTATGTGAAGAAAATATTAATACATGTTAAAGATATCAGACACTTAAGCTGATCTGGGTAAATACATAACTAAGGGTAACTACATAGGTGCGTAAGTGGTTGATTCACCTATTTAGGGTCTGCGAAATATAGTCGTAGACCTTTGCGAAGGTCTAGAGGATGATAAGAGGAAGTTATATCGATAAGTCTTAAGGGCTTATCGACTTGTGTGAAGGCAGGTTAAGGGTATAAAACAAAATCACGCTCATCTCTGGGTGTGGAAACTTGGTTCCAACATCCCTCCATACTACTTCAGGTGAGACTTCAGTCTGCGCTCAATGGGTTGATGCTGAAAGATTTGTTTGGCAAACTTAACTCTGAACCTAGGTTAGGACCCACTAAGCCAACAAATGGTTCCATTGTCGGGACCAAGATCTGCATAAAGAGATGTGTGATGTCACATCACTATAATCCAACAAAGAAAGAAATTGAGTAGTGGTTGGATAGAAAGGTCCATGAATTCGCAGAGCAAGAAAACAAAAATCTGCGAATGACAAAAGAACAGTGGTTGGACGGGGTATCTGTACATAAAGATACACAAAATTTTCTTCTTTTCCCTCCCGATGGAGCTATACGAGTGGATCGCTAAATTAGTGGATGGATAGGGAAGGTGGAGGCTCGACGATCCCATAGTGTGGACCTCAAATTTAGTGCAGAGATTGGAAACCTTTGAAGATAAAATCTTGCATGTTGTTGATCACTGGCTTGATCGTGTCATCGGAGGGTTTGTGATAGAGTTCATAGTCGATACCCTGGTCATCTACAATGAAGCTGAGCGACACTTCTTCAAGGGAATGTGAGGTAAGCACTTAAGATCTTTGAAAACTTGGATTAAAATGCTCTTGTGTGAAAAGCAGGTTATGAAATTACCTTGATGTTTGGAGCTACGCAAAGTGGAAAGTTATTCAGGGATAGAAGGAGAACATGTCCAGAATATAGCCCGCTGATTGAGCTAGCTCTGAGTGATGACAAAGGAGAAGCACAGGCTTCTCCGCAAAGTGTTGTCCAGCTAATAAGGCAAGGGTTCTCGTGAATAGCCCATCCACCCACACGACCTCCATCGCATACACCTTTTCCCACACCACCACCACCTCCACCACCATTCAATATCATGGAAAATACTCTGAAGTTTCCCGTTTTCAAGGGCTTGGGAAATGAGGACCTAGACCAATTTCGGTTCATTGTGAAGGATGTATGGCAAGCCCATAATATTGCTGATGATCAGATGAAGAAATAATTGTTGCTTACTGCTTTACAAGATTGTGTGCTAACATGGTACATTAAGTACTGCACCGATAACCCAACAGCTGCATTGGTAGATATTCAGACTGTGCTAAATAAGGAATTAAGTAGCCCTAAGTCTGAAGCGCAATCACTCGTAAGATTAAAGGAAATCATGATGAAGCCCAGTGAGACACCCTGGGAGCTGGATCATATATTGAAATGCAAGATCTGCGAAGCTAACACGAATCTTACGAATGGGCAACATGCAAATGGTTTGTGGCTTCACTCTTACCTCATGGGCAACACGAAAATGGTTTGTGGCTTCACTCTTACAACATCTAAGGGTTTCTTTATCACAACAAAAGATTGGGACCCAGGAAGAAGCCCTGGAGATTGCTATGAGATTTCATGAGACACCGATTCAAGATGCTACTTTGGGAGTTCAGCAGATTCATGCGAAGTTGCAGAATTGTTTACTAGAATTCCAAAGTCTGAAGAAGGATAGAGAAGCTCAGCCAAAGGTGCGCGAAGAAGTTTTGTGTTTGAAATGTAAGAGACAAGGGCTGATAAATATCATTGCCCTGTCTTCGTGAATTATGTTGCAGGAGGACGGCCAATGCCTCTGAGGCCAAAAGATCAAGTAGGGCTAAGTATGGGGCCCGTGATGTGGTGTGCTATCTGTCAGGTAGCTGGAAAACATGTGACAGCCAATTGTCACTTGTTGCAGAATTTTTGCAGACACCGCAACAACTCTTCTGCAACTTCTGCAAATTAGTGGGTCACAATGAGCGTAACTACCATAACTATGAACTGATGATAGAAAGAACACCCACGTATAGAATGCAGACAAAAACGCAGCCTCCGAATCAAGGCACTGGGGGAGAGTGAGGAGGATATCAGATGCACGGACGAGGCCAAGGCGAAGGAGGAACTACGAGAGGTAGAGGGAAAGTTATTTACTACAATTGTGGAGGACTAAGACACTACACACGAGAATCTACAAAACCAACGCGCCTGTTGTGCTGATATTGTACTTGGTTTGACCATGCGATAGAAGAATGACCTGCATTAATAGCTAAGATGCGTGAAAAGGTGATGCAACCTCAACAACCTACCTAGAACCTGCAGATGATGAGGGTTGAACCCCATGAAGAGGACCCTAATGTGAATATCATGCTGTAAAGTGGAATAACAACTTGCAAAGATAAGGGAAAGTGGCTTGAAGAAAGTGAATGGTCCACAATGCTCCAAAAAAGGAGGTTGGATTTGATTTAGAGCACACAAAAGAAACCTTCATGGAAGTGAAGAAAAGCTTCGTCGAGGCTTCTACTTTAGAAGTGAGGATAATCATTCTAAAGAAATGGACCCATTTATGCTTACTACTTTTTTGGAGACCTGCATGAAGCTGCTGCGCAATAGAAAGGCCGTGAAAGGATTACAAGATTTGATAAATAAATCTACTGGTAAAGAAAATTCTTTTGAAAGACTGCACTTAGTCAGGAAAATTAGTACGCATAAGGCAAGAACAGGGCATTAGATGAGGCTCACCATGTAAATATGTGAATACGAAATGGACCAAGTTATTATGGATCGTGGGTCAGATGCAAAAGTTTTGCCTAAAAAAACATGGGAGAGAATGGGGAGACCTGTGCTTCAGTGGTCTTCTATTCAATTGAGGATAGTGAATCAACAAAACATTATCCCCATGGGAAGATTGGAGGGACTAACAATAGATATTGAAAGTTTGAGCGCATTGGCTGATTTCGAAGTGATAGAGATTATCGATGATAATAATCCCTACCCCACGCTCCTTGGGATCAACTAGGCCATTGACATGAATGGGGTAATCAATTTGAAGAAGTGGACAATTTCATTTGAGAGGAAATCGCTCTGCGTAATAGTACCTTTGGACCATGCAGAAGGACCACGCTATACTGAACTAGTCCGCGATTATGAAAGTGACGATGATTTGGACCAGATTTATAAGATAACGATGTGAGACCAAGATTAGGTGAATCCGATAGCAGATGGATGCATTACATGGGACCGAAAAAGCTCTTACACATCAGATTCAGATGAGGAATTGGTACACTAGTAGAATTGATTGCATGAAGTATCTACACTACATTGTAACATTATGACTAATTCCCTACATTGTGTATCATCAGAGGTAAGGAGTTTGCCTTATTATTATGGTTTAACTGATGTAGATAAATTTTTGGATACATTTGAAAGGGATGTACCAGAAGCACATCACTTCTAAGCCTTGGATTTGGCACTTTGTGCTATGACCGCTAGATGGTGGGGTACGCATAAAGACAATTTTGATGGATGGTGCGAATATATAAGGATGATGAGGGTGTGATTTGGTCGCCCAAAAGTGAAATTAATAGAGAAATATGATGGGAGGAGTGATCCACATGATCACTTAGCAAAATGGACTGATGCTGATGGAGGAGAATCACAACTGGAATGGGTGCATTTGTTCTGTCACACTCTGGACATAATACCAATGAATTGCTACTTGGAAACAGAGCTCTGCCATGTTACGGACGAATGGGATATTTTGAGATAGGGATTCTTAATGACGTTAAACTTTGAAGATGGATTAAGTGAATTGATGAAGCGTTGCAAGAGGTCAAAGCAAAAATCTTCAAAATCCTGTAGGATCCCTTGGATTTGATTCAACCAGATTGGACCACCTAGCTCCACCATGCGCTAGAGTGTTACAATGTGACTGCTAAAGAAGAAGAGGAGGATCCAAGGAACATTAATATCCCAGACGCAAAAGGTCACCGCGAAATTGAGGGGCCATAGATAGAGAATCTAGATATCACTGCGCTACTGAAAATGAGACAAGTGAACATTGGAACAAAGGTGGAGCCGAAGTTTGCAAAGATAGGGCACCACTGGGATGGTGCTACAGTGGATAAGGTCATTGAGTTGCTCCGCGAGTACCAGGATTTGTTCCCTACAAAGCTTTTAGACTTGAAGGGGATAATAGGTGACTTAGGAGTGATGAAAATAACGTTGAATCCATGCGGACAAGGTCCGATTGGAGTTAGACAAGATGCTTGCAGCAGGGATCATTGAACCAATGGAGGAATTTGATTGGGTAAGTCCTATGGTAGTTTAGGAAAAGAGATATAAGGATCTGCGTAGATCTTAGGAAACTAAATGATTCTTGTGTCCATGATCCCTTTCCAACTCCTCTCATTGATGAGGTATTAGATGATGTTGGCGGATAGGAAGCATATTCGTTTATTGATGGGTTCTATGGATACCATCAGATAAAGATCACACCGAAAGACAGGAGTAATACTACCTTCATGACTGAGTGGGGATTCTTCTAGTATAAAGTAATGCCTTTTGGACTTAAGAATGTGCCAACAATCTTTTCTCACGTAGTCATTACAACATTAAAAGAGTTCATTCACAAGTTTCTGGAGGTATACTTTGATGATTGGACGATGTTTGGGCTAGTAAAGACCATGTAGCTAGTTTGCGCTTGATGTTGGATACGTGCCAAAGGTATCATATCGTGCTGAACTTGAAGAAGTGTCTATTTTTTGTTCCTTTCGAAATCTTTCTAGGTCATGTAGTGTGAAGACAAGGATTAATGGTGGACCTTGCTAAGATCATGGTAATAATTAACTTGGAGGTGCCAAGGAGTGTTAAATAATTATGCACAACGCTAGGTCATACTGATTATGATAGAAATTTCATCAAGGGTTATGATCAAATTACTGTAGCGATGGAAAAGCTATTGGAGAAGGATGCTACATTCTGTTGGAATGAGGAGTGTCAGTAGAGCTTGGATGTGTTAAAAGAAAAGATGGTCACCGTGCCAATCCTAGTCTTCCCGGATTGGAAGAAGGAGTTTCATGTGCATGTGGATGTGTCATGTATTCATGTATTGCGCTAGCAGTAGTGATGATGCAGAAAGACGAAGGAGAATTGAATCACCTAATAGCATTCGCGAGCAGGAAGCTATTGAAGGCTAAAAAGAACTATTAAATGATGGAGCGTGAAGGGCCGATTATGGTGTACACACTTCAGAAGTTCAGGCATTACTTGCTAGGAGGACACTTTAAGATGTATGCAGACCATTCTGAATTAAAGTACCTGGTCAACAAGCCTGTGTTGGGGGGGGTGGCAATATGTGGATGGATACTATTATTTTAGGAGTATGATTTCAAATTCATTGTGAAGCCGGGGTGCTTGAATGCCAGACTGGATCATCTGCCACACATTGAAATAGGAGAGGAACCTACTAATTTGGAGGAAGGACTGACTGATGCATAGCTCTTTGTGGTGCGCATGGAAAACAAGCATTTTGAAGACATCATCCACTTCCTAACTATGAGGACGACTTCAGAGGGGTACACTAGTCAACAGAAGAAGGAGTTAGTGGTGCGCAAGGAAAACTTCTTTGTTATTGTAGGTCACTTGTATAAGATGGGATCAGATGAAATACTACGACATTATATGCCTGATTTTGAACAAAGAAACATCCTAGCTGAAGCTCATGGAGGAGCTGCAGGAGGCCATTATGAAGGAAAAGCAACAACATAGAAGATTTTACATGCTAGGTTGTGGTGGCCAACATTTCATAAGGATTCGAAAGCATATTGTAGGGCGTGTGATGCATGTCAAAGAACCAACAAGCCATCACATAGGGAGCTACCTTTGAATCCACAAATGTCATTGCAACCATTTGAGAAATGGGTGATTGATTTTGTAGGACAATTCAGCCTCCAGGAAAGAAGACGGGTGCACGATACATCATCACTGTGATCGAGTATTTGACCAGATCGGCGGAGGCACAACCTATGAAGGATTGTACAGGGGAAACAACAACAAAGTTCCCATTTGAGTATGTGCTGACTAGGTTCAGTTGCCCGAACATTTTGATGATTGATTGCAGTACACACTTCCTTAATGAAACGATCAGTGCGCCGATGGAAGAGTTCCAAGTTTATCATCAAAAGAGAATGCCTTATCATCCTCAGGCTAATGGGACAGTGGAAGAATTTAATAAGATATTGGAGAATGTGCTGACAAAGGTTTGCAATGCATAAATGAATGATTGGGACGTGCGTGCACCAATGGTGCTATGGGCTTTTAGAACTACTTGTAAGAAATTGATTGGACATACACCTTTCAGGATGGTCTATGGCGTAGAAGCTATTATTCCGATGGAATACATTGTGCCTAGCATACGCATAGCGACGTTCATAGCTATGGTGGATTGTGGAGCCTTAGAAGAGTGGCTTGTGCAAATGACAAAGCTGGAGGAAGATAGATTCTTGGATGGATTCCATCAGCAAGTTCAGAAGGAGCCCGAAAAGGCATGGCACGATAAGGACATCAAACTGTGCACCTTCAAGGTAAACGATTTAGTTTTATTATATGCCAACAAGTTTGATAAGTTTCTAGGAAAATTTCAGATGCATTGGTTGGGGTCATATGTTATCAAGGATATTACTGATGGTGGAACAGTTCAACTTGTGAAATTGAATGGAGATCCATTTCCAGGAAAGGTAAATGGAAGTTGATTGAAGCCATACACTTGGGATACGACCAGATGACTATATGACAGTAGCATAATATTAGCACTCTAGGCAGTTGTAAGGAGGAACGAGACTATAAACTACACTTCCTGGGTCGTAGCACTATGCGTCAAGAGGTCTGCGCAGAATGAGAGAGTGTCACAGTATCAACAATAGCGTGAAGGGAGATGCACTACAGGAGGAGAGACCATGCATTGTAGCCAGAAAGTGATCGTTACTGTCACTGTACATGATTTGATTGCCAGAAGACAGTTAAATGGAGCGGGCAGATGGTATTTAAGGCATTTAAGGCTGAAATAAAGTGTGAAATCTTTGGAAATCTGCCACCAATATCGCATTTATGAGCAGATTTTGGGGGGAAAGGTTGAATTTGAATTCAAAATTGCCTATAAATTATATATGTCCATCCAGTGAGAATCACTTTGCATTCTAGGAATTTCTAAGTTTTTATGTCTATTGCATGAGCTCTTTGAGAATTTGCTTGCAAGCCCTGTGTCTGAGTAGTATGTTGAGTCTGATCAAAACTTCATTAACAACTTCATGTATATACTAGCTGAGACTGCTAGTATTGGGGGCACTCTCACCTCTGAGGGAGATGCCCTTGAGGTCATGGGTATGGAGGTTTTCGCAGTAGTGCCTAAGGCACTGAGGTCGCCTAGGCCGAAGCCTACACCGACAAGAGAGGATCACAAGCCTAAAAAGGATAAACAAAAGAAGACACTTCCAATGCACGAGTCGCCAAGGAAACATCTAGCTACATAGGATCAAAGAAAAGAATATCCAACCACACAAGAGAAATGCAAACTAGTAGACCTAGAGGCCGAGGAGGGCATGAAAGACATAGATATTGAGGGGGTAGACCCTATTTCAAACCTGCTAGGGTACATCCCTCCACGCCAGGGCAAGGTGAAGGTCCTAAAGGACCCAGATGAGGGACAATTCCTCCTGAACATGCCCCTACTACTAGAAAACATAACTTTTGAAGGTCCGAACTTAGTGTGCATCCCACATCAGAATCTTGAAGATTGGGATTTGGGGGACTTTGAGCGGTTCCCCCACCTGGCTATCGATACCTTCATGAAGCGAGTGTTCTAAAAGGACTCTAGTGTCACCACGCTGGAGCTAGTGGAATGGATTCGTGGGGTAAACAAGGTAGGGTTGTTGAACCTCCTATGGGTGCCTCACTATCACCGCGGCCCTATAAATTTGACATTCATTAAGTATTTTATGTGTCTTGTTCATGACGGGTGCTTGTGGTTGAGTGAGACGATACAAATCACTGATATGATAATCCATAGGATCACATTGTTACCTCACTCTGGGTTGGTTTTCGACAAAAGCATTTGGTGAAAAGACGGGCGAGTGCGACCTTGCCAAGAAGATGAGGGACAAGTTCAAACCTATCAAGAAGGCATGCAGGTATTCCATTTTGAGTATTACTAACCCTACGGTGAAGGTTTCAACCCAAATTTTGGCTAGAAAAGTGATGAGAAAGTGTCGCGTGGATGAGGTGTTGGTACTAGTGGTATCGTTAGCAGCTTAGTGCGTAGAGGGCGTACAATTTAATTGGGCACGCTACCTGTGTAGCGAGTTCCTCACGAACTGCCAAGAGGCATAGGACCAAAGTAAGACTTTCCATTATTCATGGCTATTATTATCAATTGTGTTAGTCGCATGGGAGTTTTCGGAGGACAACTAATTTCCTCTAGTCGAGATAGATTTACCAGAAGAAGCCAATCTCTAGGCCACAAAGGATGGTGCATGGGTTCGTGAAAGAAAAATATTTTGGGTACTAATGGAGGCAAGCATTTGCACAACGATCAACCGAAAGTCACGGTTGTCACCAACCATCTTTGAGCAGTTATCTGGCTATGCAGAGTTCAAAGCAGACTTCCACCGTGTTTACATCTAGGTGATGAAGGATTTGGATCAGAAGTGGTATGTGGCTACGAATGATGCCATTGCAGAGGTCCTCAAGCAATGGCCAACAGATTGGAAAACAACATCAAATTTGGTCGCCGGGACTAGCAAGTCCACAGAGAACCAGAAAAAGGAAGTGGCACGACTAAAGATTCAACAGTTGGCAGAAAAGAGGAAGAAGGAGACTAAGGATAAGGCCCAAGTAGAAGTGGAGTGTGCTGCAAAGGAGAAAGTGGAGTAGGAAGAGCATGACTCTGAAAAAATTCAGAAATATTGTTTGCCCCAAACAGAGGAAGACGAACAGCCAGAACAGGGTGGCGGAGATCAAGAGAGCATTCCTTTCTACGTAAAGTGCCATAGGGAATAGGAAAAGTAGGGATAGCGAAAGAAGACCAAAGCCTCCAAGTCATCGCTAGATCCAATCAACTTGACAGAGGGTGACTTGGATGATATTGGTGATAAGGTAAGGGACACGATAGTAGAACTATTGTAGTAGTTTGAGAAGCAGAAGAAGTAAGCACTGGTCACTATACAGATGGGTATGTGTGAGCTATAGATCCAAACAACTAGACTATAGATAGGTGTAGGGTAGAGCAACACGAAATCAACTAGTTTGGCATCGAGGACAACTCAAGCAGTAGAGTTGGTTTGATCCTTCGATCTTCGGGCAGTCACGATGCCTAATGGAGCTCTGAGCATGGAGGCCGATGATGACAAGTCTATTGTTAGCGCTTTAGGGACTGTTGGTCTGAACTTAGTCATGCTCCCTAGTGAATTCCTTCACACAGTGCAAGCAGGTGTGATTGCAAAAATTAGGGCCAAGGAGCAGCGCACACTGAGCTTGATCAGCGAGAAAAAAGTCAACAACAAACATATGTTCATTGAGAAGAAAACAACGCTAGAAGCATGGAAGAAGGTTCAGGAGAAGAATGAGCGAACTTCAGCTATGTTGGCCGAGGCATGCAGAATAGTCCCTGAGTTGCACATTCTAGAAGAAGCACCATTGGAGGCAAAGATTAGGAAAGTGGCTATAGGTGTGCACGATGCAAAAACTGAAATGACCAAGGTTCAGTTTGAGCTGAACCTGAAGATCAAAAAGCTTGAGTTGAATTCATAGCCTTAAACTCCACCAGAGGTCAAAGAACAACGTGAGGTAGATATAAAGGATGTAGTTGCAACAGTAGATTCCATGGTGGAAAATTGCATCACGCTCTTTGAGAAGTCTATGGAGGTTGTTACGAATCTGTAGGAAGATCCTAACTTGCAAAGGTTGAACACAGAAGCTCGCGAATTGTAGCAGCAGTATCACGAAGCAAGAGTGATGGCGCACACCGTCGCTATATCACAGTGAGTGGATAAGATGCATGAGGAAAAGAAGTTGCTCAATCAGGTGTAAGAAGCGCAATGGAAAGAGGCAACCCTTAAGGCCAGATTGGAGCCTTGGTTGGACGAGGCCTATGTTATCTTTTCCACCATTGAGGAAAAGCTAGCGAGCCTACACAAGACACAACAGGAGGTAAAGGAAGAAAACGTAGGAGTAGCAACTGAGTAGCTGTTGGAGAAGATCAAGCAGGCAGTCACACAAAGCATGGATGAGGAAGCAGTGGCACAGGTCGAGCTGGGAGGTCTCCGTAGAAAGATCTCTATGCTAGAAGAGTGACTCGGGGGAAATTCATGATATTTGTGTTGGGGGCCTATTGGGATAGGATCCCCTGCGGTCCATTTTGGGGAAAAAGCCCAAGTTTTGGGGTAGAAAGCCCAATTTTTTGTTATGTAAAGTGTAAAGTCTCCACAAATTGTGGTCATGGAGCGCATACATAGTAAAGTGTCATCAATGGATTTTCCCTTCTTTTATGTAAGTTGTGTCAGTTTTAGTAGATCTACCCATGGTTCGCAGACCATGGGATTGTATAAAAAGGAGAGTCTTAGAGAGCCTAGAGTAGAAAAGTTCATTGTAATGGGTCAAGAGAAGTGAGGAGCGAAGATTCTTAGAATAGAAGAGAGGATCTGAAGCTGTGTGCACATAGGCCTAGAGTAGAGTATGCAATTGAGTGTGCAGACCCTTGCAGTTGAGTGAGCAGGGAAGTCTTAAGTGTATAAGAAGAACTGACGTATCAATAAAGAGATTATTCTAGAAATATCTATGTTTTTTTCATTTACTTCTATTATGAATGAATGAGTTTATGGTATGATGAATGATGGGTTTATGATTTAATACTATATTGATGTGCTAATTTGCATATTTTACACCGTTATAAGAATGCAAGTACTAATATCTGTTTACGCGAAGAATATCTTAATACATGTTAAAGATATCAAAAATTTAAGTCAATCTAGGTAAATATAGAACTAAGGGTAACTACAGAGGTGCGTAAGTGGTCGATTCACCTATTTAGGGTCCGTGAAAGATAGTCATAGACCTTCGCGAAGGTCTAGATGCTAGTAAGAGGAAGCTATATCGATAAGCCTTAAGGGATTATTGACCTGCATGAAGGCAAGTTAAGGGTATAAAACGACATCACGCTCATCTCTGTGTGTGGAAGCTTGGTTCCAGCATCCCCCCATACTGCTTCGGGTGAGACTTCAGTTTGCACTCCGCAGGTTGATGCTGAAAGGGCCAGTAGTGTAGGGATTTGTTTGGCAAACTTAACTCTGAACCTGAGTCAAGACCCACTAATCCAACACCCCCTCACCAGATGATTTCACAATAGGAATGGATTCCTACTAAGGTTTTTGTGGAACTGAAGCAATGGAAGGGGTAGGAACAACAGGTTGGATCAAGGTCAAAGCAATATAAAGTTTGAGTTGATTAGGAGGAGTGTTTGCGGGAGGATCAATGTACCATACTGGGATCCCCTAGGTAATGTAAGGTAAACTCAACGTAGCCATGATAGGGGTAGAATATATTCCAAGGGGTGGGAGTACGAAAGGTATATTACCAAAAGGATAATGACCTAGCGGAATTGATCCCGGATGTTTAAGACCTTGGGGAACTGCTCCGGGTTGGAAAGGGCTAAGAGAGATATGAGTAGAAAGAAATAGACCTTGAGGAATAATACCTAAAGGCTTGGTTGAGTTGGGAGCAACAAGTTGTGGAGGTGCTAGCTACTATCAAGGCATACCAGACCACTAGTGGGTAGCTCTTAATGCTTGAAGCATGCAAACATAGGAAGAGCTAAGCTCTGAGGGGGGAGGTGGTGGACCATAATAAGCACCAAACAACATGGTATCTTTAGAATCTAGGTGAAACATTGGTTAGGGATGAGATAGTCTTATTTCCTTTCATCGATGAGATAGTGGACTGAGGAGAAGTCTGAGACTTAGGATCATAGTAAGTCAACTGATTGATACTAATGATATTTCCATTATGAGGAAAGAACATCTCGTGAAAGACAGCAAATGAGATAACAAACATGGCATACATGTAATTATGACCCAAGAGGATGTTATAATATAATGGGACATCAATGACCTCGATGTTAATGGAGAATTTCATGTTGAAAACAACAATTTGATAGTTATGATATAAGCCAAGGGGCTGTGAGGGATGATCATCCCAAGCATGAAGAGTGATGGTGGATGGTGCCAGGTCAGGTGAACCAAGTTAATTCCAAACACTAGTAGCCATCACACATGTGGAGGTGCCTTTATTTATGATACATCGTTGAACTATGGCATTTCTTATGGAGACTTGTATTTGAAAAGAAATAAAAGGAAGGTGGGGGATGCTTCGCTTTGTTAACATGAAAGAAAATCATATGATTATAAGAAGGATCCACGACACCTAAAGCAGATAGTAGAGCTTTTCGTTGTGATGAGCATGTCTAGAGGACGTCCAGCATTGACATGGAAGCATGAGACTATACCAAGTCATCTACTATTCTATAGATATGGGTGGATCTAAAAGAAGTAGTGTTTCGACGTAATGGACCTTTGGGGATCTTAGGGACAACCTCTACCTTAGACGGAGGGATCTGTAAGGTACCTTTGATGATAACAAAGGCACGGTGTAAACTTAAGGTTGAGAATCGGTTGCTGACTTTGCAGGAGGGTTGTCATATTGGCGTGAGTAAGTTTGAAGGTTGACTTGTTCAGTATTGACTTTGTCAGAATTCATCATAAGGATCTGGTAATCATTGTGACTAGATTGTGAAGGTTGGGGAGCTACATGACCTTGTGCAGTTTGAGAAACAATATATCCTTGATGAGGAAAAGGATTGGTAAGCACAACAAGTTGAGATGAAGTAGGAGGAGGAGGTGGAGAAATGGGTAGAGGTCCTCTAGAAGCAACTGCTTGAGCTTCCCATACTTGGCACATCTAAGGTAAAATGGGAAACTCATGAGTATAATGGAAAAATATGCTACAACAAGCACAAGGTTTGTTCATACAAAGAGCCTTGTTTGGCTTGGGTTGTTCACCATGTTGCTGGGTTGTAGGATTAAGCTAGTTTCCCTGAGGGGCATTAGGTGGTGGACCCTGGGTACCCTAATTATATTGAGATGGTTGGTTTCAGTTACGTTTCCCCTTGTTCTATTTCTTAGGGTTAGGGGGATTGGTTAAGCTTTGTTGAGCATATACTTGACATTGAGGAGGAGGTTTTCTATTGTGGCATAGGTGGAGGGGGTGTGGGTGGCTGGTGATAGAGGGACTAGAGTGCCAAGTAGTGCATATAGATAGAAAGGAGAGGGGGAACATTAGGATAAACAGGTGGAGCAACAACTGGACCTAACATATACTAATGCATATGGGGATATGCATATGATGTGCTTGGACCCAGATAAGTGTTTCCATGTGAAGTATTGGGAGGGGGATAGGTGTAAGGGAAATTGGTCCCGCCTGGGGTTGAACATAATTCATTAGAGGTGGAGCATATGCTGGATTTTGAGGTCATGAAATGGATTCAACAATACCAACATCGACATTAGATGCCCCTGGTGCATTAGCAGCACTAGGCCAAGGAAGATTGGGAATGACAATATAAACATATCTTGATTGCGCATAGACTGAGGGAAGTGGGAGGCAAAATCTTTACCAACGGGGGCCAAAAGCAATCTAAGGAACCAATCCATGTAGACACATTATTCAAATTCAATAGTTGTACATACGATTCTCCTTCTACATCATTCTTAAACATGGTCAGATAGGAGGGTGGCAGAAGTTTGATGGAAAGAGGTCAAGAGTTTGGTACCCGTGTCATAATAAAGAGGTAAATGGAAGTATGACTGAAAATCTTTGACTAGAGTCATGAAGGTGGAATGGGAGGCATGCAGTTGGTCCACATACCATTTGGCGACAATTCCAGTAAGGGTGCATTGGAAGAAACGAAGATAGATGGAGTATTTAGTGATGGAATTAGATGAAAACCACATATGAAATGAGCGAACATGATTTGTGGGATCTTCTCTAGGATTACCTTAAAACTTGAGGACGTCTAAAGGAAGCTTGGTAGGCATAGCAGGCCAATTGGGGTCATGGAGAAGAGGGTCATTAATGAGTTTTTTGAAATAAGGGAGGCTCAAACCAACTATAAAATGAAGCAATGGAATAAGAGTGACCATATCAGTAGAGGTTCCTCTTGTGGGGTTAACTTGGTTACCACCTTGGTTTCCACCTGGGTTTACCACACCCACATTTTTTTCTTGACTTGGTGGTGATACGGGGTTGGGAAGACACAAAATCAAAGGAAGAACTAGAATAATAAGTAGAACTAGAGTCAGAATGATGACTCAATGGACGACTAGGAGGACGAATTCTAACTCGATGGGGAGGAGTAAGATGTCCTAAAGGAAAATGGGGGTGAAAGCCATGAAGTCTCTGCAAAAAACATGTAGGTGGCTCAATGATGTTAAGACAAACATGACTCAATAGACTAAAAGGAGATTATAGGAGAAAAAGAGAAGAAAACAACAAGAAAACACCTAGTGCAATGGTGCCAAGTGTAAACTAAATATATTAAGATGCTACTCTATTTCAAGAAAACATGTCCTATCAAAGAAAAATGACCTATAACCTATAGGTTATCTAAATACTCAAACAAGTCCTAAATATATAGTTTTAAATTCCCTTCCAAAAGAATTCTTACTTGACTAAATTTGATCCTCGCAAGTAGAGCTATCCAGAGAAAGGTAGGGTACAAAACCAATTGCTGCCTACATCCAGTACTATAGGGTATTTTCCTAAGATGGGTAACTACGGTTACCTTCATCCCAAGAGGGTGGTCGAGTCTTGAGCTTCTTTATGATAAAACCACTGCACGTGCTTCCTTGCCATAGGTTAGGTAGCCCAGAGGCGAACTGCTCTCAGAATAACCTAGCCTGATCCCCTTTGAATCGGGTTTCTGATGCACTCCGACTTTGGACCGTGGGATGGTGAACAATTTTAAGCTCCCTAAGATGTCAACTGCTATGTCTCAATGTAAGTGATTGATGGGTGTTATTGAAATCCTATCCCACCGATCCTACACCTAACTACACCTATTGTTTGGCTCTGGTGCCTGGGTTGGATTAATCTATGTGTCTTGAATTATTAAGGTGTAATGTTTCAAGTCTTGGCTTGTTGGTGTTAACCGAGCTCAAATTCACTTAAGGTGTGAGTGTGTGAAAATAATGTGTCAAGTGGATGAGTTAATTGAGCATGTTTTATGATGCCATGTGCTGCTAAAAGTAAAGTGCTGAAAAACTATAAATAATGTTGAAAATGCATAGTAAAATAGACAACCAATCCAAGCACACAAACCCCATCCAAAAAGGCTACCAAACAACTAAAAAAATGGAGGCAAACAAGCTACTCAAAGACACGAAATGGCATAAAATATATAACGTCAATGGTACTATGATATAGAGGCACTAATCTGTTGTAAATGATGCAAACAAATAACAAAAACTAGAGGTGAAAAATGTTGCAAAGGATAGGCAAGAAGCTCCAAATCCTAGGATACTCAAGGGGATCCTAAGGGGGAAAGGAAAAACCCAAACTCTAAAAGGAGTAAAATGGGAAATAGACCTATCCAATAGGGTTGTAAAATAGTGGACCAGACCCTCAAAATCAGTGGCAGAAAAATTTTGAACCCTAGACTCCTCAACTTATTAAATCTCTTCCTGAAAAGGCGGAGATGTACTATAAATCTTGGGGGGATATTTCCTTCCTCAAAGAGAAAAAAATAAGAGAATATAGGCCTAGGAGAGACTCAAAATAGAAAATAAATCATTCCCATTCCACACATAGCACAATCAACAATTTTCAATTTTATTATGAAAAAGGGAAAAATGCAGGTTTTGACTTAGAAAGAGTGTAGAACGCAGTAAACTAGGCCAAAAGTGTGTTCCAAAATGCAGAAAAAGGGTTGAAAAGTGTGTCTTTCTCCCAGGATTATCAACAGGTAGATCTCGTCCAAACTATGCCATCTCCTGCTTGACTGGTACCTGTGACCCGCGAAAAGAACTGAAAAACCAACAAAATCCAAAAACTTGACAGAAAAAGTAAGGAGAGCTAAAAATAGAAATTGAGAGGCTAAAAATAGTTGAAGAAAATAATCAAAACCACTGAAATGACAGTCACCAAGGATCTGAATTGCTACACCACAGGAGTTGCCATTTTTTAATATGAAATTTCTTTGCAAGTGTATTAAAAATGCTTCACTTAAGTCACTGGTGTTAGCCTCATTCTCATACTAAAAACAATAATAAGTCCAAAAATATTAAATTAATTAAATCATGAAAGTTAGGATTTATTCCTACTTTTCTAGATTGAGTTTGTTCCTCATGGTTAGGAGTTAGTTTAGGCCTAGTTGGTTGAGAGATTCTCTCCAACTAGTTAGGCTCCTAGATTAGTGTATGGTTGAGAGATTTGCTCAAACAAAGAGTCCAATATAGACGTACTATCTTGAGACAAACTTCCTTATGTATTTATATGTGTATCATTAAAATTATTTGTACGTTACATTGAGAGTGTGAGGAATATAATACAGTGAGGCTCTGACCTTTTCTGCCATCTCTGATTTGTGTATATTTCTTTTGTTTATTTTATTATTGTTTTACTAGTTGATTGAATAGCCTTCATGTGGTATCAGAGCCATGGTACTATGACCTATGTTAGGGGATCTCTAAAACAATTTTCAAATGGAAGCACCAATTGAGTCATTGTTTTAATTGTGGTTGTATGATTAAGTCTTCCAGCCTTGTAACATAGTGGCGATTTAAATCAGCAATTCTATGGAAGTTATCCTATGAATCAGCAGTGAATAAAAAAAGTTTTATTTTGTCTGTACATGTCGAGATCAAT
The DNA here is from genome assembly GCA_000404065.3 of Pinus taeda. Classification (NCBI taxonomy): domain Eukaryota; kingdom Viridiplantae; phylum Streptophyta; class Pinopsida; order Pinales; family Pinaceae; genus Pinus; species Pinus taeda. Next base: position 168,517 of record APFE031095390.1, on the reverse strand, counting down.
CTATGTGTAATGGACTAACATGAAGATCTATGCTCTGAAATGTTATGGCATATAAACACTCCAGTACTAGTGTATAACCAGAGTCACTAGTGTATAACCAGAGTCGAGGTTCAGAGAAGACACCTACGTACATGGACTAGTGTTGAGGGAGAAACTTGCATGTAAGAATCTGTGAGAAGTTGTTGACGAATCTGTGGTGATGTAATTGTTGGAAAAAGGAAGCATGTTTATTGTTGTATATTTAGTGCTTAGAATAGTGCGAAGTATGTGTGTTCTGTAATTTTGTACCCATAACGTTGACATTACTAGATCAGAAAAAACCGAGATCAATAAATTTTAAAGGCATCTATTCACTTTCAGTGCACTTAATTCACTCCATGTACACTACATCATAAAGGTGACCGCCTTTGGAGTGATAATGGTAGTGCCTCCATATGAATAAATCCAACGACACGATGCTATACTTTTTTTGATGCTTCAAAACCCATAACTATGCAAGTGCGAGAGAAAATTGAAAGTATGGAACCTGTTTTCAGCATGGAGCCAGTTGCGTTGAAGAATTCATTAAGCCCTACTCTCTAACGTTGAGCCTCCAAAATTAAGCGTGTGTTAATTTTGTTAAGTGTGTGGTTTTTTTATGTCTCTAGTCTTTTTTATGTGTGTTAATTTTGTTTAATAAATTTCATCGTCAACGTTTTCCCTTGATCTCTGCCTAGAATTTGCCAAGCATTGTAGATAATTGGAATGATGTGATAGCTTCAATAATACGCAAAGATCATTGCTATTCCAAAACTACATGGTCCCCCATACATAAAACTAGCTGCTTTGTGGCGCTTGTGATACCGATGTTTACTTGAGTCAAATATTGGAATAGATTTCTCGAATAATCCAATGGGAAAAATCGATTTCACAGAGAAACATAGATTTACAGAGATAGATGTGTATTTCTCTCATTGAATCGATGGGAAAAATCGATCTCACAGAGAAACATGCCTCTACCTAGAGTCATACAAGCCAGAGTGCACTCCCTAAGATGAATTAGGTGGACCCTGCATAGAATATTGTGCAGAGACCAAAAATGCATTAACCAACGTGGAGGAATGCATAAAGGATCTAAAGTTAAATTTTCACGGCAACAAATTAAAATGGAATTTCAGGTGGTTTAAAATCATAAGTGGGTAAGATAGGCATTAGTATATTTCTTCATTTTTTCTTTTACATCATGTGATTACTTAAAACATTATACTTCCAAGTAAATGAAAAGACAATGTCACATAATGTGGAATGCACTTTTTAGTGGGAGATAGTTAAAAGTATACTTTAGAAGATTTGGAATGTGAATAAATTTAAGATTTGGAAATATTTTAATGGAGGTATAAGATATTCTTTTTAATTTGTACAACATTTTTGGAGTGATAAGTTGTCTTTTGTAAATTTGGAGTGATAAGTAATATTTTTAAAAAAGGAGCTAATTATTGTATTTGGAAGTAATACTTTTACTTCTAGGAGGTTGAGTCAGTTTTGAAATTTTTTTTCTTTCAAGAAGTCCTAGAACTTTGAGAATATTCCATGATGATGTTGTCAAGGTGAAAGATGATGTACCTCAAATATTTAATAAAGAAATATTTTTGTGGTGTTGATGTGTCCTAGATCTGCCTGAAATTGAATAAGGGGATTTTAGGTACACCTTGCGTAGTGATTGATTTTGCATGTTTTGTCTCTAGTTTTGACACTATAATTATTTTATCTAACACACACAAGGAGTCTAAAGAAAGTGAATGAAACAAGCACATTAATCAAAGCACTAGAAATTAAGAAGCTGCAACAAGCATTAAATCAAGCATAAACAATTACATGCATTTGCGCAACTACAACACATAATCAAAGTTGGCAACACCAATGTTCTACATCAACACGCAAATTCATGCAAGGCAATCAAGTTAATGCAACTACAAACTCATGCATTTCAAAATACTACATCAACATTCAACAACAATTGGTCATTGTGTAACTTGCAAAATCATAATTTGTAAGTTAACTTGTAAACAAATTCAAATAAAATTGAGTTGAATTTTAAAGGTGCATTCTCAGCCAAAACCGACACCCAAATTGTGAATTTATAGGAGGTAAAGTGAGTAAATTCTCCTGAATGGAATCAATTAAATGAGTCAATTCTCTTCAAGTGAGCCAATATCATTTGAACTTGTCATTGTAAACATTGGGTGCATTTTCAGTGGTATTCGATACCCTCATCCTAGTACAAAATTCAAGTGAGCATGAGTTCAACCATTCCATTGATAAACTAAATCAGGCACACAAGTTCAAGAATTCAAGCAAACGAGATCTTCAAATCCCGCAAGTGTTACAAGAAATCATCAAGAAAAAAAAAACAAGTAAGCAAGCAAGTACAAGTGAGCATGGCAAAAGTCATAATGGGTAAAGGAGGAAAAGTTCTTCAAAGTGAAGAACTGGAGATTAAATATTTGCAAGATTGCAATCATGAGTTACAAAACAAAGTTGAAATACTGGAATGAAAGTTGAAGCAAAGTAAAACCTTAATCAATCAAATGACCAATACATTAGAAGCAACGAAACACTTTCAAATTGAGCTTGAAGTGAAAGAAAAATTCATTCATGCACTTAAAATTAAGTGAAAATAAATATTTACTAGATGCACAATGTGCAGAGAAAACAAATGCAAGTTGTGACACAGAAGACCTCATCACAACAATAAATTAAATGTGTGATACAAGTGATCTTATTCATCATATTGCTGAAGGTTGAGACATAGATGATCTAAGAAAATAGGTTGATATAAGTTGTGACACAAGTGATCTCATTCAATCATTTATACTACTAAATGATGCAACAAGTAGTACCAAAGATCAAATTGATCAGTTCGATGCAGCATGTCAAATAGATTAACTGTTAATACTTGATTCCCAATGTGACATAGAAGGTTTAATAAATCAAGGACAGAATGTTAGCAGCGACAAGAAGTATGAAGAACAATAACATGATAATCTTTCCAAGAAAGTGATCAGACCTTGGGGAGAAATCTCCTTCAACAAAGACCAACATGGCCTAGAATAAAACAAAGAAAACACTTTGTTTGTTTTAGATTTCTCAAAGCCAGTTGGGTTTGTAAGTGCTAGTTTTCTAGACAATGATCATAATATGGTTAAGTGTAACCATTGTAAAGGAAATGGACATATGGAGACTAAATTCTTTTACCTCCATCCTTGTCACCATTGTGGCAAGAAAAATAATTCATCTGAAAGATGCTGCAAGCGAAATCAACCACCCAGAGTGAAGATCAATTACGCATGGATTGATCCTTGGAAGTGGTCATCTATAGTCAAATAGTTGTCTATGTGTTACCGAAGGATTCAATCTCACATGAAGACCAATTCTATAGTAAAATGAAGATGGTGAAACTCTCCTACACCTGAAGGGGGGGAGTTCAAAAATCAAGTGCAAATGATTGTCTCTCCTTTCAGCTGACAAAGGGGGTAAATGATAATGGAATTGAAGGTGGTTGTGAGACTGAAAGTCTCGAAAACATTAGAAAAAGAAGCCAGTTGGATGTCTTCATCAAATCAGCTAATGGGCATCCTCATTAGCCAGTGGGCATCGACAAAGCATCCAGTGGGCATCAATAACAAATTTGCCAATGGCCAGTCAATTTTTTTTTTCCATCATCAACATCAAGTAGCCAGTAGGCAGTTTCACATCAACAAATTTGTTAGTGGGCGTTCAACAACGAAAGAAGCAGTGAACATTTTTCAACAAAAAATAGTGAGCAATTTTGACATCAACAAATTTTCTAGTGGGCATTCTCAATATTTTGTCAGTGGACAAAAAAAATTCGCCAGTTGGTGTCATCAACATTTTTTCAACAGACAAAGGATGTTCATTGAAAGAAAAGGACAAATGGATCCTTTTGCATCTTGGCACATGATGGAGTCATCAAGAAAAATTCAAATATGAATCAGACTTGTAGTTGATTAACATTCTCTTCAGATCGAAGTTTTTTTCAACATCCTGCTTTGGAGATTTTTCAGGCATTGTTTTTGAGGATCAATAGTTTCAACATGAGGACTTGGAGATGGTACCAAGTTCTTAATTTGGACTTATCATTGGGGGGGAATGTTAGCCTCACTCTCACATTAAAAACAATAATAAGTCCAAAAATATTAAATTAATTAAATCATGAAAGTTATGATTTATTCCTATTTTTCTAGATTGAGTTTGTTCCTCATGGTTAGGAGTCAGTTTAGGCCTAGTTGGTTGAGAGATTCTCTCCAACTAGTTAGACTCCTAGATCATTGTATGGTTGAGAGATTTGCTCAACCAAAGAGTCCAATATAGACACACTATCTTGAGACAAACTTCATCATGTATTTATATGTGTATCACAAAAATTATTTGTACATTACATTGAGAGAGTGAGGAATATAATACAGTGAGGCTCATGTCTTTTCTACCATGTCTGATTTGTGTATATTTCTTCTATTTATTTTATTAGTGTTTTATTAGTTGATTGAATATCCTTCAACTGGTGAAAAGTGACCCTAACAACAAGATGTGGATGTTTACACTTCAAATTTGCAATGACCAAAGAAGAAAAACCTACAACAAAGAGATCGTATGTAATCCAAAAAACAAGAATAACAAGAAATAACTAATGCAATAACCCACTAGAAGAAGACTTTAAATGAATAATCTTTTTATGAATAACATTTGGTCATAAGATTTACAACATGGGTGTGTAAATCCCCCTCCGTGGGATGGGTCCTTTGATGTCCTTGTGCTTCAAAGATATTTTTCTCTTTCTCAATATGCAAAAAACTCAAAACAAGATAGAACTCAAATGGGAGCTCAAATGCCATGAGCTAATAATGGTGAGGATGATAGTGATCATGGTGAAGAATGAATGGAAAACCCTCTTATTTATAACAAAGTATTGAGTTGATATCAGAAATGGAAAATAATAAAATAATATTGACCAATCAATATCTACTGTTAGGAATACTTTATTATATTTTTTGGAGAGGGAAAAGATATTCAACATGGTCAAATATCTTTATTTATAAATAATTAATAAATAAAATGCTTTATTAATTACTTCACGAGGATTAAGAAATGTGTGAATTAAAATAATTATTAAATAGTGATTTAACAATTATTCCAAAAATAAGATTAAGGAATAATAAATAAATAACGATTTATTTAATTATTCCAAGGTGATTTAGTCAAATGTGACAATAAATAATTATCAAATAATGATTTAATATTATTCATAAAGAAAATTAAATAAACAATGATTTATTCAATTATTCTCATGGGTTTTTTTATTTTATTTTAAACAAAAATAATTTAATAAAAACGGTTTACTAAATGATTTCCTATGGTGAAAGTGATTTTACTATGATAAAACTAGCAATTGCACCAGATGTTCCGAAGGAAATGTTGTAAGGCATAAATTCGAGAAGCACTATGACATATAAAGAATCATTGAAGATAAAAATTAGTAAACAAAATTCCTTTCAAGAGTAGAAGATACAGAGAAAACTCTTACATTATGTCAAATTGACAGATTCTATAACCTTTCCAACACATATTTCCTCTTAATCTTCAAATATGGTCTTTCAAGTTCTAATAGAAAACATTTGATAGATTTTGAAAAAATACAAGTAGTAGATGACATCAGTTAAGATAAATAAAATAATATTAATTCATGAAAAATATGATGCCTATCTTTCCAAATCTAAATTTGCATCACAACCTCACAAATTTCAGACATTATCACATATTAGATGAAAATAAATCAGACATCAACTCCCAATTATTCATAAATTTTGGTGTAAAATTTGCAACTTTGAAGGGAAAATCTAGTGCAATGTAGTTGATGATGTTCAATATCCCCAATGTTTCCTTAGAGAATATTATCTCTGAAATTCTAAAGAAACATTTGAATTACACTGACACTAGCAATAGACTATTTTATTATTTTACAAATCCCCCTCAACAGTACAAGGTTTACATCTCGTGGTGGCCAAAATTCTAATATATCTTATAACTTCTTGCATATACCATCGATTAATATTTACAATTGAAGCAAACCATTGTAAAAAAATACATGGTGAATAACCCTCTACATGGTTGCAGACATTGATTATTCACACAATCCAATGAACCACCAACCAACTATCACTTGACCAACTCAAAACTACCCAACAAAAAAAGAAGAAAAAAAACAATAACAATGAACTACCCCTAAGGCTCAGTGAAGTAATAAAATGTGTAAAATGTTAATTAGAAACAACAACAACAACAACAATATGAAAAACTTCAAAACTCGTATACCACTGGCAATAACATATGTCATTGACCAACTTGGCACATAAAACTTGATTGTACCAATTTGTCTAAGGAAGAACACACAAATGTTGTTAAAACATGATAGAGTGGACTCTAATTTACAAATCAAATGATAATATTTCACTTTTCTTCTTTATTGTAGCCACAAATTTTAGCCATAATCTAAGTGACCAACACTCTTCTTTGTTAAAGCCATATATTTTAGCTTTCAACCACATAGCCCAACTGAACTAAAAATTAACTCTAGACATTTGTCTTTACTTTGAGCGCATCAATAACTCTCCTATGGAATTTGAACCTAGAAACCATATAGCCTATTGGATTTGAAGCTCAAATTTGAATCTATCCTAGCCATGGACTGGAGTTTGTTAATCCGAATTTTTTTATTTAGTACACAACCCAAAACAAAGCTTTGAGAAGCATCTTGATATGTGTCTTTGATTGGAACAACATATGCTAACAAAACATCTATAAGTGCATCATCATTTGCCAGACAACTACAATCAAAGGAGGAAAATAATTTTTTGAATGAATATTCCAGCTCTAGACAAATGGGAGAATACATTCTATGTGAATTTTCACTGATACAAAATTACATTACATGTAACAAAAAACTTGAGAAATATTATGACTTAAGACATCCACCATCTTGCAAGAATGGAAACTTATGGAAATTATCTACATTAATACTGTAAGTGAAATGGAAATAGTTTCACATTTATGGCTCACAAACAACACACTTGAAAACAAAAATAATATATTAAGTGGAGAGATTAACCATAAATTATCAATCTAAAAAGTAAGAAATATGACAAAATATGACAAAATAATTCCCGAGGTTGAATTTCAAGGCTAAATTTTCATTTGTATATATATTATTAACACCATAACATTACAAACATTGTATCGGATAATGATATGAATACTCTATGTTCATTAAACTGTGTAAATAATGTTTGATAATGCTTCATGAATGGTGATATTAACATATCTCAACACATCTTGACAATAGGCTCCTAAACAAAAATATAACTATTTTGTTCCTCAACAAAAACATAACTATTATATTTATCATTGTTTACTGTTACATATTGCTATTTTATCTTATATACATGTAGGGCAGCTCGATTTTTCCATATATTCCTTCCTCCTTCCATTCATTTACAAGAAATTCAATCATTTCCTGTGACAAAACACACTATGTCACACATCTATACCCCTTCAAACTCCTTTCAATTACATGCTTCCAAAAGAAAATAAAATGATAATTTGAGTAGACTTACACGAAGAAGGAATAAGATCTTCTCTAGGTCTTATTCCATTATGGGGTTTAATTACCCTATATGAATAAACTTCCAATCTATAAATATAAGAAAATAAATATAAACATACATTGACTGAGTTCGATCTTATAGAACAGAGAGTCAAATAGACATAAAGAAACTAGTTTTAGAGAATTTCACAATAGAATGATTATTTATAAAATGAACTAATGTAACAACTCACACTGGTCATACTCCATTAAAAAAAATTACTTTTATAACTATGAACCCATCCAAAGATCACCAGAACAATTTCAACATAATCATGTGTTATTTTAAGAAATGTCAGAATTAAATAAATCATCAACCTAGGGCTTACCACATAAATGGACCCTAATCACATTTTTTAGCGTGGAACCATTTTAATTAAACTTCCTAAGTTTCCTGTGACAATGTAAGGACGACTCCATGGTGTTTGGAATTAAATGAAGGCGTGGGTAAGTTATGTTAATTCAAAATTTGCCGACATTTAAATTAATCGTTCTCCTAGTGCCTTAACTTACCATAGACGGTAATGCCACACCCAACTTTCACAGAACCTTCTCGAATCGAAGTCCTCACTTTCTAGATGTTAGTTGCATGGTCAAGGATCTATAGTCACTGTTGGATCATTGAGCTGAGCATCACATGGTCACATGCTACCGAAGGTTTGTTACGGTAACAAAACCTGCCCCCTCCACACTATCGACAGTCCATTTGCTTCAGGATTCCGGAGTGTCCAGCTCTGTAAATTCAGCAAACCTCGCTTGTTGGTGGCCTCAATCACAAGTAAAATCCTACTCCAGGAAGTCTGACTACCAAATTCAACATTTTTCTCATGCTGCAGGCACTATTCATTTACTTCTTCCGTGTTACAGGATTTTACTGTTTCCTTACCTAGGGTATAATTGATAACACAACCCTCCTTGAGATTCAATGTTTATCTCATTCTAGAGAGCTCACCTGCTTGATATCCCTCACAGATAATAGTGATGGCTTTGTTGAGGTTTTGATTCTTTCATTTGGAGTTGACAGGGTCGAGGGCCTCCGGATTCGTATGATTTCTCAATAGGTATAACCTTTATTATGCTTTGAGGGGTTTAATTCAGACTCTAGCTCAATTTTCATGTATAATCTGAGTTAAATTTACTGTAATGCACAAGGTGCTTCCCAAGATTTCCCAATCCATAGGCTTTCCCAATCCATCGTTCAAACAAATTCCCTGATGAATCTGACGACCCTACAGGAAAAATTTATATTTTACTATGGAGCGTAAACCCTAGTATGCGATGACTGACAATTGCAATAATATATTTGTTTTTTGGTTAAGGGTTTGTAATAGTTTCCTTGTTTTCTATTCTCGGTTGTTCTATGGGGTGCTAGGCTCTCTACCGCAAAAGCTAATATTAGCCCCAAGAGCAAGGTTGCGTGAGGGAGAACTTGAGGATCTGGTCTTCTATATCCTTCACCATTTCAGGTGCTTGTTCACATTCTTCTCTTTCATGCTGTAGAGCGAGGTTTTTGTAAGGGTTTAACATAATTTTGTGTATGGGTTTGGACTATTATAGTATTGACTGTGTAAATCTTTTAGACCGCATCTTCCTTTGGTTGTTCCTCCACTAAATTATCTTGTATGACGAAGGAACACGATAATTCCTATGCATTATGGTTGGATAGTTTTATATATATATTGCAGCTCTTGTACTAGACTCATTTCCTTTGTTGATAGTAAATACATTACAACTTCTATATTACATGAAAATTATGGTGTTTGTTTTCTTTTTAAAAATTTCTCACTAGAATTCAATTATATTCATTAGATGGTTCCTTACTAAATTTCTGCCTTTATTTAGTATTTATCCTAGTCTGTTTTGTTGATATATTTTTTTTTAAATCAAATGGTTAAATTACTTCTGCAATCATGATGGTATATTAGGGTAGTTATGCGACAATGTTGTTGAATGCAAATTTTTGTATTTTGATTGGGATAAGCAAGATTGAGCCGACCCTTGGTAAAAGGGTGGCCTCAGATTAAACTCCCACCAAATTATTCTCTTTAATAAATCATTACTAGCCACCCTACAAATAATTTGTTTCTTTTAGATAAAAGCTTTCATATAATTAACTTATTAATGAAAATCACACGAATTCAATATTTCTCTTTCCACATAGAGTTTGCAGAATACTATATTCTATTTTTGTTAAATCTGGGTGGCAATTTCCCCACTAAAGTTAACCTGGGTTATGGATTTTCTACACGCTTCCCTAATAATACCCTTTCTTCTCCCAACCCAAAAGTATTTCTACCCTTTACTCTGTTAACCAGAGAATAATATCCCTTCTTCTCCTACTTAGAGGAAGTAGTGGCCCAATTCTACAGTTTCCATAGTCACTAAGAAGAACTCTTGACTTTCTTTGAACTGATAAATAATCATTCTTTCGAGTTATAAATAAGTCAATGTACAACAATATCTAAGTTGGCTCTCCATACATTCTAAGGTTTTTTCAGAGTTTTTTCATCATATAAAGGAAAATCTTGTCTTCCTGTTAAATACCAAAGATTTATTACAACACTTTATCCTACTTTTCATACATGCAATAATACTTTTTCTCTTTATATAACAGACATTCCTTTGCTTTGCTCAATTAACTTTTACCTAGTTCAAAAATGTAAATATTCAAATACTGCGTAATCATTTTTAGTATTTACAATATCTAAGCATAGATACTTATTTGTTGCCCATAAATCCACAAATTCCACAGGATTCTCTTTTTTCCTCCCGACCTTGAGGTAGGCAATGACGTCCTTTCCTCCCCTCGAGCTTCCATTGCAGAGCAGTTAACAACAATTAGGAATTCAATCAAACATTAAACCTCAACACTTTTTTCCAGTCCAATTCTTTCCTATATGGGAGTTCTCCACTGGCTCTAGTCCAACTCTAGATCTGCTCCCAGGCAGCGTCCCGCCAAAAATACAACACTGTTCTTTTGTTTTTTTAATTCCTTTAGAAATTTTCCTAAACAGAGGAAAATTGAACCCCTGCCTTCCCACTGAGATTTTATTTTATCCCTAGAGAATGAGCGTAACTATTCTAACTGCTTTGGAGGTTAAGTTCATTACAAATTAGTCCTTATGATTTTTCAAGATTTCATAACCAACTTTAATAAAACATTTTTTAAACAAAAGTTTCATTGGCTTCCATGAGCCCAATTACCATAGTATTAAGTAAAATTTTAAATGTAATTTTTGTCAATAATTCAACACTTTTAGGGGTGTTGCATCTTCCCCCCTGTAGTACAGTTTATAAATAGGGACATAAACTTCATCTAAAGCCATATAAATAGTGGCGTTTTTCTTTTATATATTTCAAATTAGAGGACAAAAGAAAGCAATTCAAAGGGGAGGGGAATTACTCACTATGAGAGAAAACCAACGTTGAGAAAGAAAACCTGGAACAACAGGGTGAACATAAAAGAGGAAAAGTTAGCTTACTAGAGACTAACACCACAAACATAAATAAAATTCTGCATAGATGTTGGACTGAGTATTAAGAGTAAATTATTGTGGGTAGAATACTAAAGTAGAGTCACCACTTGGTCTCTCAGTTTTCCTCCGAACTCAAGATTTACCTTATTCTCGAATAGCCATATTACACATCCTATCAATATGAAAAATGCCCCTATTGTGCACCACATGCCTATTGTAAAAGGCAATAGGAGGGCCCAAGTGTTATTTGATTTGTCTTCCTTGACAGGGCCTACCATCACTAGACCTGATTCTGTGAATGGTTGTGTGAAGTCAACATAGTTACTTCGGTTAGCTAAAATTACAATATCATCCACAACTGCATCAAATTTTTGTCAACCAATCTTGAAATCAATATTGACAGGAGTTGAATTCTTGGTAATTAGAAGAATTTGAAATCTAATAACTTAGCAGGCTATAGGAGGTACATTGAGATGAAGTAGTGTCAAGAAAGGGTAAGCTTGACCTGTTGCATTGCGAGTCTTATAATTTTTAACTAACTTAATACTGGTCAAATCAATTGGATGGCTCAAACTATTTTAATCATCTAACACCTAAATCAAGGGCACACATATGTACACATAATCTGAGAGGACAGTTTTTTTCAGAGGGAAATGCCTTACGGCATAGTTAATCCTACATGGTGTATTTCGATCCACCTAGTTAGAAATGGCTAGGTGATCACTTTTTAGGTGATAACACTAAGTTCAACATTGATAATTCAAACATTTGACATGTTTGATTAAGTGTTATTTGTCGATTGTTTTATCTTTCTCCGTTGAGGATTTGAGCCCTTGCCTTGAGGAAGTTTTCTTGCTAACAACTGTAAAAGCTCAATGGTGAACCTATGGAAGGCTTTGTGATTGGAATTCGATTGAAACTATACAAAGACAAGAAATATTCCATGCACAATTGAGTAATTTCACTCTAACTATAGCTCTATGTATATAAGTAAAATGAAAAAATATAAGAGAAGAAAAAGAAAGAGATATTAGCTTCTTGTTTGTGTTGCAGAAAAGATAGTTATAGTTTTTTTTTTTTTTTTTTTTTTTTTTTTTTTTTTTTTTTTTTGTAGAAGTAGTAGCATTTTTTGTTGTAAAAAAAAATACACTTCGTAAAGGAGACTACTAGACACAAAAGGGTGTATCACACAGATTTGTCATATATGTGTGCAGTGCATAATGTTGGGGGGAATTGTGGATAAGTGGAAGATAAATATCAAGCATAAAGTGGAACACGGGCAAGGCCTAGAATAGGCACGCGGTGAATTGATTGATTTCTATTTTAGATGAGTAGAAACCCACAATAGAAAACTAACAAAGTACAAAGAAATGACATTTTGAGCCATGTCGAACGGTTAACATTAGTGCGTAAAGAATGACAAGTCATTTCATCCATGCTTAAATGAGTGATCCATAATGGTGGGGGTATCTTTGCTGGAGTAAACTTGAAAACCATGATTATGGATGGGATGACCATTGGCCCAACCACGTGCCATATGAGCAGTCACTCTAGTAAAATCACCTACTGCAACAAATTGAATCATAATGGACATGGTTTGTGTTATCACCGAAAAATTTATCATCTAGCCTAATTTACTAGATGGATCGAAGTACACGATGTAAAGCCAATTTTACCATAGTAAAATTGCTTTCACTGTGAGAAATCACTTAATAAACTACCCTTGTTAAGTAATTTATAGTTAAACCCATGAAGAATAATTAAATAAATTACTATATATTTGATTTTCTTATAAGAATAATTAATTAAACCATTGTTCAATTATTATTCCTTGTCATATTTGACCCAATCATGAAAAGTAAACATATAAATCATTAATTATCTTATTTTTCTCTAAGAATAATTAATTAATCACTAATTAATTATTATTCTTTGTCAAATTTGACTAATTCCCTTAGGAATAATTAAAGAAATAATTATTTGTTTATTATTCCTTAACCAATTTCTTGAGATGATAAATAAATAATTTATTTATTATTTCTAAATAAAAGTTTAAATACTTTTCCCCTTCTAACCAAATATAATAAATTATTCCAAGTGGTTATTCTAAGAATGGGATCAATAATATTTTATTATTGCTCATTATTCAAGGATAACTCAATATTTTGTTATAAATAGAAGGGTTTTCCATTCGTTATTTACTTTTCAATATTTTCATTGTTGCACACTATATTTTTGGCGGGTTTACACATTATAGAGGAGAGAGGCTCTACACAAGATGAAGGCGTTTGCAGATAGCCAAGAACCCATCCCATAGAGGGGGACTAATAACAATTTATTTGTTCTCTTCACATGTGTTATAATAAAACTATTCTTTGTATATTTAGTTTCCAGTGGATGATTGGAGTTATTAGTATTTCGTTTTGCTGCTTAACTATGGTTATGGCATAGATCAGGACATTGGCAGGTTTTGTTTCTATTAGTTGCTGCAGATCTACAATGTTTAGCAACCATTTATATTGTTGAGATTGTTTGTCATCCACAATATTAAGTGGGTTCTTTTCGTACATCTTTGAGAAGAAAACACTACAACAAAATTGGAAACTCCACTAGTTTTATACTTCAGATCCAGAAACCTGAGTGACCTTCACTTTTTCTTATTTTTTCAATTCTCTTAATGTTTCCTAGTTTTTTAACCCTAGGTCTGTTAAATTTCTGACTTTTGTAAGATTTTTGGTCGTTTCTGCAGGTCACGGGAACCAGCCACGACAAAGGCAATTTTTTTTTCCCAAGATTTATCGACTAGGATCCATGGAGTAGAAATTACACTTTTTAGTCCAAAAAGTGCGATCTAGAGGCCACAACGCACTTATTAGCCCAAAAATTGTGATCCCACCTAAAAAATAGGTCAGTACCTGCGAATTTTGGGTTTTAGGGTTTTTCTCAAATCTATTTTTGGGTTTTGCAGAGAGCTATTTGGTGGGTTGTTTGACCTCTATCTTATCCTGCTTAGGCCTTTATCTACTTTGATTTACTCATCAAAGTCAAATTTAGCCCCCCCTAGGGCTTCTAGTACGCTTCCACCTTTATAGGAGGAATTTAGCTGAGTGAGTAGTCTGAGTCTCTGTAGCGTTTTCAGCCACATTTTCCATATCTGTACCCTTCTGTTTGAGATCTATAAGGATAGGTTGTCACCATCCATAGTTTCATATTACAACTTGTTTGGTCATTGGCCTTAGGGTTCCATCGATTGCCCTAGGTGTTTCACCCATCTCCCTATTTGTTTCCAACGATCTTCCTCTTTGGATTTTTGTTGTTGTTTCCCACTTTCCAGCAGCTTAGTGTCAATTGATCCTAGTCACACCGACATTTAGATCTCTTGCCTAATTTAGTGTATTTTTCGTCGATTTAGCCACCAACCAACATAGTGCTTGCAAACCTAGTTTGGGTGGGGTTTAGTTAATTATTTTGTTGTTCATTTTCTATTGTTAATTTCAGCTTATTTTCAGCAAGATTTTTTCCTTTTTTACAAATGCGACCTGGGCTTAATCAATAAATACACTTGCACACACAAGCACACCTTAAGTGAAGGGAACTTGGTTTACACCACCAAGCCAAGACTTAACATAATAAATTTATCTCCCCTCAATCGAGACAAAGGTATATTGTTGATCTCCCTTCACCATTTTCGTGTCATGCGTGTCTTACCACCATTGTGCCACCAAGGTGTTTGTCATGGATACTATTAGGCCTTCACCCCTAGTTTCTGCTTGGGCATATTACCCCTCCCCATCGGGTTCGAGTTCATAGCCCTTCGAGTCCCCACATCGACTCTTCTCTTAGTTCATCTGATTCCTCATCTGATTCTGAGCCTCCTTCATTGCATATCATCACGATGTCTAGACCCACATCTAGTGCAGGAACCCAACCTAGTGTTGGATTTGGTTCTATCCCAGTTGTCACATCAAGTGGAACAATCTCAGGAACCATTCCGATAGCCCCCATGCTCTCCTTTGTGGCTGGGTTAAGTCTACCAGATATTAACCAATTGATAAACGACCCCATACACCATGATGCTGGTTGGCCTTCTATGCTGACTAAGCTTCCCTCAGACATTCCAAAGTTTGAGGGTATTACTGGAGAGGATGATACCAACCATGTTCGATCCTTCCACATGTGTTGTTCGTCCAACTCCATTATGGATGACTTCATTCGTCTTTCACTTTTCCAATGCATGCTCATTGGAGATGCTAGAAAATGGTATGTAGACCAGCCTGCCGCATCTCATTTCGTTTTCGCGATGCTTGCTACAACATTCCTTTCATATTTTTGGTTACCTCTCTTATGCGACACTAGTACATAGCTATTGAGCTTGTTCTGTTAGTCCTCCCCCACTCACCTTTCTAACCATGTTCAAGAGTGGTGAAGAAGGAGGAGCACATGTCGTGCCCCACCCTTCGAAGATCGTGCCTATCTAGATTGGTTTCTTAGAAGCCTTTTAGCACCCATTGGAAAAGATGTTGCATCCTATTTTCCTAAGACCGAGGAAGAATCTCTCCAAACCACTCTAAGGTGTGACTTGATTTATGTGCAATCCGATTATGTCTATACCGTCATTCTAGACCTCCCTCATCCTAGAAGTTCCAATGCACTAGGGACATCTCACACCGCCGATGGTATCATTGGAACCCTTTCACACCCTTCACCATATACCCAGCAAAGTTATGGATATCTATAGGGGGGCACCAATTTCTCCAACACTTATGAACCTCCTACTAGGAACATGTTTTCAGGGCCCCAACTTGTCTACCAAGCTCTTGCTCCTACCTATGCATAGCTGAGCACTTTGGCCCCTCAAGCATTAGCGCCATAGCCTCCCATGCATCCTTAGCCCCAATAACCACTGCCCCCTCAAGGTCAAGTGCTTGTGCAGTAGACTGCAACCAATCCCCAAAATTCAAATAAAAAGAATAAGGGGAAGGGTAACAAGGGTAACAAGGGTAATCAAGGTAATCAACATAGTGAACCCCAAGGGAACCAACCTAACACCAACAACTAGCAATAGGGTAGTCATCCCAAGCAGAACAAGGCTATTCATAAAAACAAGCCTTATGCATGTTGTGGTGTACATGGCCATTATACGCATGAGTATCCTCTCTTACCCTAGATGCACCAAATGTGGGAAGCTCAAGCAACTTCTAGAGGTCAACAATCGCCTCAGAATCCTACACCATCTCAACCAACGATGCTCACAAATACCTTCCCTCAGCAAGGATTTGTTGCTTCTCAACCTCAAAAAGGTCAAGCAGCCCATCCCCTCCAACCTTCTCGTCCTGGTGACTACCAAATCCTTATGATGAATTCTGATGAGGTTAATCCCTCCAATATCAACTTGCAAACTCAGTCGCGTCAATATGACAAGCCATTGACTTTTTCCGCCACTGAGTCCAAAACCAAAGCATTTTCTAAGCCTCTTATGACACCAAATGTTCCATTACAGATCCCTCAATCAAAATTTGAGGCCATTCCCAAGATCCCAAAAGGACCATTACGCCGTAATGCGACTTCTAACTGAGCTGCCCATACATACAGTATAATCGCTGACTTGGCACAATCACCTACTACCATGTCGACATTGGAGGTCCTCTAGTCATGCCCATATCAAAAGAAAACTCTACTAATTTCCTTGGGTGTATTGTATCCTTCTGATTATTGTTTGATTGTCTTCCTAGTTGATACATCAACACATCTCCCATTGCCTTCATATGTTGCTTTCCAGATACTAGTACGAGTCCATAATGCCATCATCTCCCAATGCATTATTGATGAAGGTGCATCCACATGTGTGATGTCTACTACTGTTTGGAAACAACTTCAGTCACCTAAGTTTTCCCCCTCCATCATCACTTTGCGTGCTTGGGATGGACACTCCTCCTAGTGCCTTGGTATGTACCACAACTATCCAGGTGACCCTTGCAGGCAAGACTGTTCATGTCGACATTGAGGTTATTGACGCCCCTTTGGATTATAACATTATCTTAGGTCATAGTTACACATATTCCATGTCATCCATCGCATCTGCAGTGTTCTACAAGATTTGCTTCCTCCATGAAGGGAATATTGTCACCATCGATCAATTGAATTACTATGAGCCGACATCTGTGACCTCCCTCGAGTCCATCATCTTGTTAGTGTTTTATAATCAGTATTCAACTCTTCTCACCAGTGTTTCACCTGGAGTCTATAAATATTCCTCATTATTGGGTGCTTTCCTTGATCCCCCCCCTCCTATCTCAAAGCCTAACTCTATGATTGTTTGCATGTTACGAGTGTCACGGGCCACACTTAAGCAACCTGGTACATCCGATCAACAACTAGCTCCTCAACACCCTGTTTTTGCCATTCCAACTGAGCCTCTCGATCCACCCTCCCATGACCTCCTCCATTTGTGTGTGCCTCTCCTTTGTTCCCACGAGGAACTGTTCCTCCAGGTCTCAACCATCGAGGAGTTGTTCCACTAGGACATTTCCCTGCAAGATAAATACCTTTATTGTTTCCTCCTCCAGGAACCTTTTATGTCCATACCATGGCTTCTTTAGTCCTTCGTAACATCACTTTGGGGATCCTAGTATGGTACGTTGACCCCCCTGCAAGAATTTCGCCTGGTGTGCCCTGACCTTATCATGCTTTGACCCCGGTTCAATCAGTCCCTATGGCCCCTGCTGTTGCTTCAGTTCCATCACAACCTCAACAAGAATCCACTCCTGTTGCAAAAGCATCTGGACAGGGGGGAAAACCTAAGAGGAAAGAACCTAAGGACAAGGATCCCCAAGCTCCTCCAACCCCTAAGGCCCCAAATTAGACACCACCATGTGCTTTGTGTAAGGTTGTTGGGCATGCCACCAATAATTGTCCTGAAATTCCTCAACTTAAACCTTTGGTTCATGAAGCGTTCCTTGAGTCAAATATCACAAAAGTACATGTTAACTTGTTGGGTCCACCCAAGAATCAAAACATTGTGCACAAATCACCCTTGTGCCCTTTGTGATCATCATGGTCACTATTCCCATTTTTGCCCTTGTTTCAATGAATTTCACGATTTCCTTGGGGCACTTCGCGAATACGATGCCACTCGTAGTGAATCATCTACTCCTTTACCCATGGATTGTGGTACCACTAGTCAACCAGAACAGGGGGACTCTGGTCCCACCATCGTGATCCCTCCCCCTAATGTCCAAATAACGGACACCACAGGCCATATTCTTGACCTGTCGTCATCCTTGAGTTCCTCGCAGGTAAACCTTTCTAAGGTTTCTGTGTGTGCTTCTATTGAACCTCTTTCGAAAGAATCCTATGTCTCAACATCCGTAGATCCTCCATCTACCATCTCATTGTCTACGATTCCATATGATGCGTATGTGAACCTTGTCTCTTAGGTTGATGCACCAAGTAACACTGCCGCATCATTTAGTCAATCTTCCTCCCATCCGCCCATCTTCCAGTCTGATGAGGACATCATGGAAGCTATGTATACCCCTGATTACCCTTGCACTTAGGCAAGGGGGCATATCTTCGGAGGATTCTCTTCCTAATTCTCCCAGTGCACTCTACCTCAAGAAATTTCGCTCATAGCATACCCCTTTGATTTGTGTGTCTTTATTTCTGCCATGAAGTTAGGTAGATTGCACCATCTCATCTGTTGTCTTTTTCACCTTTCAGATGGATCCATCATCCACACCGTATATCGGTCATGTCAACGGTGTGAGTCGTTTCTCTAGTAATCTAGCCTTGACAACCTGGGCCATTTTTTACCCACTTTCATATGCCAGTCCTTTCAAATGGCATGTGCATTAGATCTGCCACCAATAACCATGACAAATATGATGCAGTGATAGGTTTGTTAGTCGATGCCATTTCTCATTGCATCCTTCATCTTCATGTTCGTTTGGATTCCTTGCTACTTGTCATGCAATTCAATGGTGTGTATCATGTGCATAACCAAGTCCTATCTAGAAAATATACACGAGTTAAGATGTTGGTATGTGAATTTGAAACCATTACTTTCAGCCATGTTCCTAGAGTCGAAAATCACTATGTAGATACCATTTCAAATAATATTCTAGATTGGCATTTATCACATGTATACCATAGAAGAAAACCATAAACACACCACATGGCGAACCATCATCATCATAAAAAATGCATAATCATATTATGTAGCACATAAAACATAGAATTTTCTGGAGTCCACCACTCTAAATACATCTAGTGTGCCCATAGCATAATGGGGGGGCACATAGGCTCATGCATCTCTCTATCATTCTTTGGATGATCTCGTAACAAGTTGGGCCGAGATGCTTGAATCCCTTTTTTTAGCACTCAGAACACAACGAAACTCCAGAAACTCCTCTTGCTAGGGGGCATCATTCCGACCTTTTCATACCAGATCAGTTCCCTCCATCACATATGCTTGCAGGTAGTATCCTATTCTTGGGGGCATGATGGTTTTCCCCTAGCCATCTTCTTAATTAAGTCTCCGCCTAGATCCCACCAAATGTAGGTATGGTCGATTATCATCCCATTCCTTGGATAGTTTGTCCTACCATCCTCTTCAGCAAGCCATATGCACATCGCATATCATAGACGTTTGGTACCATCTCTTCAAATATTCTACTCTATTTCCACAGAGTCCCCATGTTTGACTTAGTGGGTGAGGATGATTCTAGACCTCCTCTAGTAGTTCATTCTTGTTTTCCTCTTCCCTTAATTCTTCACCAGGAACCATCATTCCGAGAAGCGTTAAGGCCATCTTTAGAAAATACCACTTGCCTAAAAGTTGTAGATCTCGATTCCGATGGTTAGTTTGTTCACTACGATCTCCACAAGAGTTAGGGCCTTATCCTCCTCTCAAATTGGAGTGAAAACACCCTTTTATATGAAAACCCAAAATTTTTCTATCGCACATTGCGACCAAACCGTAGCCCAGTTGGATGAACTGTAAACACCATTGGAAATCTCTCATTGAGTACTATAATGGGTCTTTATTAGTTTTTGATGATTTGACACTTCATCCAAAACAATTTTTCCAAGAAGGGTCACTTCATTACCTCTTAAAATCGAATTTCTTCATAAAGCGACACTTGTACTTTGAGGTCCACCTCCTATTAATACTTGTCGTATCATGTGTCAATTTTTGTCATGAGTAACCATCATTTACTCATGTTTTCATGGTCCCCATTGGGCCTATTCTGTGTGGCAGTGTCATCAAGTCACGCTCGTTCAGGGCATCCACGATGACTCACCCTTGCATCCATGGAGTCTGTTTCATGTCCCATTATATCATGTCACAGTATTCCATCCATATTTTCATACCATTAATCCTATGTTGCCCATTTTGGCCTCTAATCATACTATCCCCATCCCCTCTGGAGTTGGGTTAGTCGCTGCCGAGTCAGCCATGCACTTTATGCTCTGACAAGTGAAGTCATCTATTTTTCCCTCATTACCACTTTTCCCATTATCCCTAGTGTTAGTCCATCAGTCACATTACTATTTTCCTTCTTTCCTTAGTTGAGTATCCTCATTGCCTCACCTATTGCGAGCCCTATTTTGTCGACATCAGCTCATTTATTCCAAAAGAATGGCCTAGATGGTGGCGTATCTCGGTTCTAGCTTCCATTTTTGTTTTTCACCTCGGATCGAGAAGAGGGTCTCATTATTTCCCTTTGACTTGGTCGTTTCATGTTCGTGATTCATACACTTGATGGTCCAGTGATGCAATAGATTGTACTAGTGATTCTCGGGTGTGTGTGAGATTTTTTAGACCTCATGAGGGGGTGGTCGTTCAGGTAGCCCCCCACATGCCCAGATGCATTCCTACTATGATACAACCTCAGATGTAGTTCCACAGATTTGATGGGTTTGGTTCCTACCGATCACAGTGTTCATAGCATGCATGTCTCCTTCAGATGATTCATTCAGTTTTGTAGAGCCCTTCCCTGTTCAACAGGGCTTCTTCGATTGTTCTCCCATCCCTCCCACCCATTTTTTGAGGGAAGGGTCATTATATGTCATGTACTCAGATATTATTGTATTCAGTCATGGCTCATGTTTTTCCAAGTGCATTATGTATATGGGACACCTTTTATTATTTTTTGGCTCTGTTATGCTAGCATGTCATGTACCATTTAGCATGTACTTCATTTCTCAGTTTTATGTTTCTGGGTACACCATTACTTTTTGTACTAAGTTATCTCGGTGGGTATGGGTATGCCTCCCCTGCCTCGTTGAGGTCCGGTACCTCAACATAAAAGGAGACTTTCATTTGTCTTGTCCCCTATGTCCCTATCCTATTTTTCTTCAACTTTATTGGTGCCTCTCTCTCTCTCTGACTCCACTATGTTGTCTAGTGATGGTGTCTTTACAAAGTAATTCAGTCATATGTTTTTTTCCTAACACTCGTACGTAGGGGGACAATTTTTTATCACCAAAAAATTGATCACCTAGCTTAATTTACTAGATGGATCAAAGTACACCATGTAAAGCCAATTTTACCATAGTAAAATGGCTTTCACTCTAAGAAATTACTTAATAAACCACCTTTGTTAAGTAATTTATAGTTAAACCCATGAAGAATAATTAAATAAATAACTATTTATTTGATTTTCCTCTAGAAATAATTAATTAAACCATTTTTCAATTATTATTCCTTGTCATATTTTAGCCAATCATGAAAAATAAATAGATAAATCATTAACTATTGTATTTTTCTCTAATAATAATTAATTAATCACTAATTAATTATCATTCTTTGTCAAATTTGGCTAAATCCCTTAGGAATAATTAAATAAATTGTTATTTGTTTATCATTCCTTAACCAATTTCTTGAGATGATAAATAAATCATTTATTTATTTATTATTTCTAAATAAAAATTTAAATACTTTTTCCCTCCTAACCAAACATAATAAAATATTCCAAGAATGGGACCAATAATATTTTATTATTGCTCATTATTCGAGGATAACTCAATATTTTGTTATAAATAGAAGGTTTTTCCATTCATTATTCACTTTTGATTATTTTCATTGTTGCACTCGCTATTGTCACTTAGATTATTTTCATTATCGCACACCATATGTTTGTTGGGTTTACACATTATAGAGGAGAGAGACTCTACACAAGATGAAGATATTTGAGGATAGCCAAGAACCCATCCTATAGAAAGGGACTGGTAACATTTATTTGTTCCATTCACAAGTGTTATAATGAAACTATTCTTTGTATATCTAGTTTCCATTGGATGATTTGAGTTATCACTATTTCTTTTTGTTGTTTAACTATGATTGTGGCATAGATCAGGACTTTGGCAGGTTTTGTTTCTATTAATTGTTGTAGATCTACAATGATTAGCAGCCATTTATATTTTTGAGATTTTTTGTCATCTACAATCTTAAGTGGGTTCTTTACGTACATCTTTGAGAAGAAAACACAACAATAGTTTGAAATACATCACAACACGTTAGACCATCTATATAACATAGAGAAGTAGTTTGTTATTCCAGTTTGTCTACAAATTATGGGCGACAAAAAGAGGTAAGAGGAAGTTGCAGTAGTTAGGAATTACATGGTGAGGCACCGCTAGAAGTTTCAGCTGGCCCTGAGGAAGGGAGGATTAGATCAAGAGCTTAGAATGCAGATGCCAAGAGTCTCGACAAATGTTGCGCAGCCTATGGAAAATTATGTTAACACATTAGTTCAAGGAGAGGAAACACAGAGACAAGCTTTAGATGGATATGTACCACCAAGAAAGTTGAGCACAACATTATTTTAGAAACTTCATGAGGATGTTGCACATCACCCAAACAGAGCATTAGTTTCAAAAGGGAGCATCAATTTGGCCAATTTCATAGGGACTACAATATCTAGAAGGAATCAACCCCACATGCACTGAGAGGTGGCATGTAGATCTTTGTAAAAACACAAGAATGGAAGCCTTGGTACTAGTAGTGCTAGAGGAATGTATCGCTAGTAGAAACACCAAAAATGATTAGATAAGTGTGCAAAATATTGATGCTTGCGAATCTAAGTGATAGAAAGACTTTTAAAAGAAGCATTAAATAACAAAAGAGTTTATTGGATTTGGATGAGATACAGGTGAGTGTTGGGGGCCTATTGGGATCAATTTTGGGTAGGAATATTTGGCGAAATTTTGAGGGAGTTTTGATAGTTTTGGTGAAGTTGCGTGCAAAAGTGAAAAGAAAAAAACAACGTACAACTAGAATTGTTGCAAAATGATTAGTGTGTAGAAGTGTTGTAGAAGGAAAGAGTGTGTCGAAAGTATCGATGTGTGATGTAATCAAACTAAAGTGGTTAAGTTTGACTAAATCTCTTGGACCAATTTTGATGAGGTCAAGCATGCTACTTGTAGTTTACCTATCCATGGTAAATATTTTCCATGGTAATGAGGTTATCTTGGGACCACATAATCATTTATAAATAGGTAGAAACTAAGAGGATTTGGGTTTGCTCATTTTTGGTTGGTTACTGATTTGTTGGTTCATTGGCTAGTTTTTTGGGTGTTGGTTAGGAGAATTCTATGCATGGCCTTTATTGTAATGTTGTTCAAATTATGTTGGTGAGTTGAAATGGGGTTGATATGGCACTATTTTAATATTTCACTCAGCACCTTTTTATATTTTTGGAAGATAAATGAAGGTTGTTTTGTCCCAAAATTCTTATGGTTTATGTGATGGTCACATAATACATTCAATTATGCTTATTTCCAGTGTGCAATAGTAATGTCTTGAGTAGTTTACTGTGTGTCGAATCTTTTAATGTCTAAGACTTTGCTATGTATAAAAATGCAACAACCATTTTAAATTTGGTTAATCTTCTGATATGTGTAATGGTTGGTATGGATGTTATTCTGATTCATTTCACTACTAATAATCTTGGTTCCTGCAGTCCCCATAGGTGCCACATGAGAGATTTCACCGATCCTGTAGGTGATGCTGAAAGGGCTGATGTTTATTGGGGCTTTGTTGGCCAAACTTTGCACATTAACCTGAGTTAGATTATCCCCAGCACCAATATTGTCCTTTGTTAATGCAACTTCTGTTGATGATCACAATGATTATTCCTTGCTTCCAACTTTGAATCTCATTAGGTAGGTGAGATAATGGGACTATGCCTGGGGTTTAATGCCATGGATTAAAATAAAATAAAATTATATACAACATATTTGTACAATGGAATACAAGAAATTTATTTACAACAAAGGAACAAATGAGAAGAAGATAACATAGACAATCATGTACATTATGTAATGTACATAAATTGAACTTTGAAGAAACTAACAACAAACTTGTGAAAGGAATTACAGGAAGATTTTTTTTAATGATGATATATTATCAACCAAAAGTCCACATAGGTATGTCATGAAAGTTGACATAGAATAATTGATTATTTCAGCCACTAATATCAGAAAATATTGCTCATAAAAATTAACAATATAAAATATTTGTTTTTGGAGAAATATGCCAGAAATATATAAGTTGTCAACTGTTGATTTTACTAATAAAAATATGAGTACAACATACTATTTTGGATTATTATTGCAAGAATATAGACCATGAATCAATTCTAAAATATCTAGGATGTAAATAGGTTCATACACAAACACTTGAAATGCCAAAAATTAAGTAAGACAAAGCGCTAGGCAACTTGGACTATTTCGATGGGATTGGATCAAAAATATGTTATGCAAAGAGTGCACCATTTAGCATTTATATAACAAATATCATACCTTTTAATAGCCCAAATAAATGCAAAAAATAAACAACAACCTTAATAAAAGAACTTGAAATTGTTGAGCTCACTTTTCTCTTGTCACTGCTTGAAGCATTTACACTATCACCAAAATAAGTAAGCTCTTGCACTTTAGAATAAACTAATTAGAGGAAAAATGACAAATTTGAAGCTTATTCATACCTCTCCTTACTATTATTTTCCATCCACCCTTCCATGCATTTTGGTTTTATATTCTTCTTGGGTAGTTGGAGGGAAAACTTGTTTTATAACTAATGTTTGTATTGTGTTTTATAACTATTTTTTTAACAATTTTACTTATAAACAATGGGAGCTAATACTAAATTCTTCTTGTACCTTTGGGCAACAAGATTTATCTTCCATATATTTTGTTCTAGCGGTTCCCTCCAACCGTTGTGAGCACTAGACTAAGGTTCGAGAAATCCTCTGAGCTTGGTTTCTCCTCGGGAGAAAAGGCACATTCTAACTACCTCTACTACATTGTAAATATCGACATGCTCCTTAGGTTGCGGTGGAGTAAATGCACATAATGTCTCAAAAATTTGGCAAGTCATCAAATATTTCACCATATGATCGACATAATACTACCACATGCATATCACTTCTGATTTTACCCAAAATTTATTTGGTATTTATGGCATAGTATTTTTGTAACCTATTAATGTTCATGTGGTGTATTAGTTACTATGATGTGATTGACACCTTCCAATAGTCTTGTATGTGTGTCATAAAAATCTAGAAAGATCATGTTATGTTCATTAAACAAAGTTTGATACATGATGCATATGACTTACCCTTTACAAACAATTAGTGCCACACACATGCTGCAAATGGTCTCTCTATGGTTTAGTTTATAACATGGCCACCTTGAATACATGTTAACAATGTAGTCATTATATTTAATATTTTGAATATATATATTATATATATATATATATATATATATATAATATATATATTATATATATAATATATATATATACCATTCATGACTTGACTAATGGGTTGCATTTTAAAATGTTCATTTTCATAATGTCCTTGTGCTCAATTTTTTTTTTTTTTTTGTGTAACATAGTTGCGCAATGAGGGAGTTATTCCTGGTTTCATTTATGTCAAATAATGATAATGGAATTATGTACATGTGTGCCCATAAAGATCCTATAGCTCTTGATCAATGGTTTTCATTTTTAAATGTTCATTTCCACAACGTCGTTGTGCTCAAAAATATATTTTTATTGTGAATCATAGTTGTGCAATGAGGGAGTTATTCCTTGTTTCTTTTATGTCAAAGAATGATCGTGGAATTATGATACTTGTGTGCCCATAAAGATGCTATAGCTTTCAACCTCACGAATATATCAATTTTTTTGTATAATTAAAACTTTCAAACCATATATAGAATGTATATCAAGTATATATGATACAATGTATAACTCTTTGTAATATCATACGTTGATATGAGAATACAAAACTACAACATGATGTCATGTAATCCCTACTTATGTTTGCATAGGACCCCACCTACTAAGACATAAAATTTTAGTTGTTTTAGGGCTATTATTTTTAAACCTTTTAAGGAGGAGGAGTCATGATGAAGTGCAATGCTTGCACAATTTTTATGAAAGTGGCTCAAAATCTGTTGACTGTAAAGGGAGGCCTACATATTATAGGCCACAATTCAAAATTTTTGGGATCATTTGGTGAAAAATCTTGGAGTAGTGAGAGAGGGTAGGAAAGTTTTCATGTAGGGAAAGGAAGCATTGGATGCAAGAAAATTGGATCAAGCATCACTTGCTTTAATTTTGTGAAAAAATGGAGGAAATGTCAAGTTTTGTAGCATCATCTTCTTGCATACCAATAACCAGTCACTATGTTCTTATTCTTTGTAATAGATTTAGATGATAATAAGTTGTTAGTACACAATTTGTAGAATAAGTAGCTTCTAATAATACTATTATAAATGGTCCAGATTCAAGGGGGGACAACATTGTACTCAACGATAATTGTGAAAAATATAAGGTAAGCGACAAAAAGTAAAAGAAACCAAACATTTCAAAAATAAAAAAATAAAAACAACAACAATGGAAAATTTAAAATAAAGATAAACTATATGTACATGAAAGATTATGAAATTAGTTATTTCACCCTTTATCTATATAAAGGGAATGGGAGTTGTTTTGAGTGCCTATTCCATTCAAAGTACAAAATTAATCACAAAAAAATACATTGTGATTTATTTTCATGACAAGCATGACATGAGACTATGTAGGTTTCCTCAATCCATCCTAATAATAAGAATGTTGTTTTTGGATATTTTTATTGTGTAAATGGGAGGATTATGTCCAAAGATATAAAATCTTCCTTTCTCGCTGCCCAACCCCCCGCCGCCCCCCCACCCCAAATTCAAAAGCACCTTATCCCATCACACCTGATAACTCTTAGATTCTACGACCAACCTAAAATTCATAAAAAAAGTATCTCCCTTACACCCATTGAGAAAGCCATTGGATCTGCTACTCACACTCTCTCTTGGTTTCTTGCTAATAAAATTCAACCATTTCTTAGTCACTCCCCTTCTTACATTAGTGACTCCACCCATTATATTCAACAAACCTTACTCCTTTGCCTTGATCCCAAGGACATCATGGTTAGCTTTAATGTGGTGTTCCTTTTAACAAAAATCCTTGTTCTTGAAACCCTTGATTTAATTTCCAATCTTGTGGATCTTGAAACCCTTAACCTCATCAATATTTTCCTCACATCCACCTTATTTTCCTTTTGAGGAACATGCTAGGATCAAACTAAAGGAACCACTATGGGATCTTCTCTTTCTCCTATCATCGCTATTATCTTCATGGAACATTTCGAAATTAAAACCATCAACTCTTGGCCCCTTAAGCTCAAACGTTGGAAGAAATTTGTGGGTGATACATTTGTCATTTGTTCCCATGGAATCCTTGTGCTTCATGGCTTCCTGAATCACCTCAACAGTTTATCCCCTCCTATATAATTTACCATGGAATTAGAGGAGAATTATTTTTTATTGTTTCTTTATGTGTTGGTCTCACGATGCCCTGATGGTTATCTTTCCCATCAAGTATATCATAAAAATACCTACACCAATCAATACCTCCATGCTCAATTCCATCACCATACAACTTAGAAATCTACAACCCTAAAGATCCTCTTTCCTAGAGATATTCACATATTTGATCCTTAATTCCTCTCCAAAGTAAAATTTAATCTCTCAAAATCCCTTAAAAATAATGGTATTCCTCTGCCCAAATAAACAAGGCTTCCCCTATTATCTTGGTTCTCTTCCTCTAATCAACCCACCCCTCCCCCTCAAGCTACGGTCTCCCTTCCTTGTATCAAAGTGACCACTTATCACATCTCTAGATTTCTAGCCAAGAAAAACATTAAAACTCTTTCAAACCCTTTAAGATGTTAAATAAATTATTAAAATCTCCTAAATATCAATTGGATGAATTATCGAACCTTAGGGTTTATAAAATTCCTTATTCATGTGGATATTCATATATAGGCCAAACTGGAAGATTATTTAATTCCCGATTAAGAAAACACATAACGTAATCATAATTGGTTTGTGAAATTTGGTCTTCATGAACACTCCTATAAATATAAACACCTTATAGGCTTTAACGAAACAAAAATCCTTATCTCTACTCCCTTCCATTCCACCCAAATCATTCATGAAGCCCTTGAAACCGAAAGGCACCCTAATAATTTTAATCATGAAGATGGATACAAACTAAGAAATTTTGAGAAAACTCTCATGCAACTCCTTAATCATTAAACCCTTTTCCTTGGTTGAATTCTTAATCTCTCTCTAACCCCGCCTTCTTCATCGTTTATCTTTCATATATTTAATTATTATTATTTTCTTTTAAATATAACTTCCCCTTTCCCTTTTCTTTATCCCTCTTTATTTTTACCTATCCATTTATTTTCTTTATCGGTTATTTAAAAATTTCATTATTTTATTTAAAAACTTATTAAATTTGTATCATTTATTTCTTTACTAATTTATTCACTCATTAATTAAAAATAATAATAGTTTTATTAATTGAATATTTAATCAAATAGGGGAATACTTTCCTTTTAACAATATTATCAATTTCTCATTAAATAATATATCATTAAAAATAATTAGAAAATTTTTATTAAACTTTGTATCCCATCCTTAATTCTTTAACGTTCATTTTAATTATTTTATTCATTTTTCTCTACCATTCATTTTCAAACTATTGTGCATCTCTACAATATATATCGACTTGTATGGATAAAAACATTCATCATAGCCTTGATGATGAACCACACTTAGTAGTTCGAAGCACGTTGACCCAAAAATCTGAAATGTGATTTTTCGAAAGAAATATCTTGAAAAAACACTATGAATCACAGAAGTTTGCATTCTCAAATTCTATTTTACTTACAATTTTATTCCCCCTATTTCATTATTTTGCGTTTCACCTCTTATTCTAATTTGTTTATTAATTTATTGGCATATTATACTTTTAAATGATTCATCACTTTCCTAATTTATTCATTCCCCTTATTAATTATTAATTATCCCCCCTCCCCTTTCTTAGTCTTATACTTTGACCTGCAACCTGTATCTTCTAACTTATTTATTCATTAAACTATGTCATTAATTCTTCACATTTCTTACTCCCCATTTCTTGGTCTTTTGTTTTTAAACTCTAATTCTAAACAATCATTAACCTTTGAATCTAACTTTCTCCCTCTCTTCACATCTTTATAATCATGTTGCGCATTTTTTTAATCATTATTTCATCATTTGGTCCTTAAGGATGGGTGGAGTGTCCACCCAAAACATTGGACATAATCCTTCCATTTACATAGTAAAAATATCTAAAAAAAAAAATTATTATTAAGCATGAGATGAGTGACCTTACTAGAGTACTCAATAGGAAAGCTAACATGAGAAGGGAGTACTTCTTTCGTATCTTTCTTGGTTGTCATTTTAGGTAAGAGGTTGATCGACCTTTACCTTTGCATGTCATTGCCCTTGATTGAAATATCATCTTGGATGGTGTAAGAATTAGAATGGTGTGGATATTTATAAGACCATGCAAGAACATCATTGAATTCATGTAACAAATCAAAGAACACCTTTTGTTTAACATCATAACATTAGAAACTGACTTGTAAGAATTTTGGGTCTCCCGAGCTTCCAATATCTAAGAGTATAGTTTCAAATACTTTTCTTTTCAACTCTTCATGTATTTATTTATTGTTTGAGACATCTTTGGATGAAAAAGAGCATTCGAGGTGAGAAATCCTTTTAGGGTAGTTATTTTCTTTAAGTGAGATAATCTCATTCTTACTAGAGGGTCGTCCTTGGATATATGAGAAAATTATCTCATGATATGGGAAGATATGCAAATATTCCCCGTTGCTTGGTAGATGAAGATGATATAATGATTATTAAATGGAATCGGTCCTCTTAGAAAAAATCTTTCTAGGAGGACTAGCAACATATACAACTAAGAGATCAAACAAATTATTTAATTCCCTGCTAATATGAGTAATGTTGAAGGAGAGTAATTTGGAAATTTTCTTCCATTCTACTTTAGTATATTGCTTAATTAACATATTAGAAGAAAATAAACCCTTTTAATTATATTGACAATAAGATAAGAGTCGTGAAAAGTGGTCAAGTGTTTACAAACCAAGTTGAGGGTTTGATGTATACCTAAAAGTAAAGCCTCAAATTAAACAACATTATTGGTACAATCAAATTAAATTCTAAAGGAAAATTGATGTATCTTACCAAGGGGATAATAAAACACAACTTCGACGCCATTTCCTTCATTTGAGTATGCACCATCAAAGTGCATATTTCAGATGATTGTGTTGGCTGATTGGGGAAGGAGGAAGTGATTCTTTCTTAGTGAAAATAAAGTAAACCCAAAATATTCTTTGATATAATTTACATTTGGTTAATGCAAACTCCCAATGTAAGGTGAGATTCTTCCTCCCCTTAAAACAATAATATTATTACCATCTTTTGGAAGTGCCATATGAGTGTCATCCAAATACATAGAACAACATGTTCTAGTTTTCCCATCTTTACCAAGGGTGATTGAATAATTACTCATTGGCATAATCATTACTTGTATATTATAGGTAGTTCCAATTTCATGATGGGCACAAAAAACTAATTTGATGTCCTTAATCTCACCAATAGTTGTTTGCTAAGAATTGTTGTAGGACACTATTTTCTTGGGTCTCTCCTCAAAGAATTGTAGGCGTAATTCATCCATAATAATTTTAGGCATGACATTGAGGATCGGTTCACTGTAAACTAAAAAAAATGAGAAATACTATCACATATTTTTATAGAGACATAAAAAGAAGGGCTTTTGACAAAAAATCTAGAATATTTACAATGAAGACTTTGTCTTTAGGAGAATCCTCTTCTAGGTGATCATAGAGGAAATGGATAGGAGTAGGCATTTTACCTTTATAAAATTTATTTAAATGCTATTTCTGATCAAGGATGACAATGTAGCATCAATCTTGATGCTGGTCTCTACTTTAGAATATTAAATTGGGATATTGTTGAAGAGGAAGTGGTAGTTAAAAAAATTATTTTCAGATGCGAGGAATTGGAATCTATGGTTTTTTTGTTATTAGCCTCCTTCGAGAGTTGATTCTTAGTGTTTCAAGCTCTAAAATAACTCCTTGTTTCAACCATCATTACTTCATTATCATCCACCCAATCCAAGTTTGCAATTATGGGGTTTGTTATCTTATAAAAAAATATTTCTTGAGTATTCTTTTTAACCTCATAGGTATTTTCATCATGGTATTCTTCATAGAAGATACACCATGGTTAGAAAAGAAAATCATTCAGTTGATCTGTTTGGGAAGGGTTTATTATGAGAGATGAAGTGGAAGCTTTAGTGTGAGGTTGCATCACTACCTTCTTCTCAAAAGATATTAAATGATTACTCATGTATTGCATGAATTGAAGGATGGAAGATATGTTAGATTGGTTAACTGAGTCTTCAAGTGGAAGATCAATGTGACACAATTGGTCTTCATATTTCAAATATATTTGTAAAGCGAACCTCAGGTTATTTTCATTTTTCTCCCCTAACTAGTGACAATAAGCGAGAGGAAACATATTGTATAGTGCATCATGACTACTTGATTTTTCATCCTGATGATCTCTGGGATTTGATTGTACAATTTGGTGAATCAAAGATTAAACAAGTTAATAGTTTAACATTTTTTAAATGTAAAGTTATTTTATTCTCAAAGGAGATCAATAAGGCTCTATAAAAGTAGATTTGTACTAGTAATGGAGCTTCATCTAGGTAGAGAAGGCTCTGAGAGAAATTTCAAAGAAATTAGTTGCTTCTTTTCCTTATAAGAAGTCCATAAACAAACACATGCAAGTGTTATTATCATTAGAATTGATATTATAACACACATTAGAAAAAATAATTAGACATTCATTAGCAATGATGATGACATCAACTAAGAACTTGGGAAAATGATATTTGAACTTACACAACTATGTATTAGTAGGTGTTAAATTTAATGGGGAGGCCACATGCCAAGGAGTGACATTCAAATTTATTTGAATTAGAATAACCTGTAATTCTTGATTACCATGGAAGGATTAGTGGTAGATTGCATTGGATTAAAATATGAATAAATAATGCCAATTTGGATAGATGATGGTGCAGTTGATGAAGACTGCAAGGAAGAGAAAGTAGATTGGGATCCTAACATGACACTTTGAGAGAGAGATAGGTTGTTCTAGAAGAACAAGTGAGATATTGATAAAACTTAAGATGACCCTAAGAAACAAGAACGAATTTTCATCTTTGAACTTCGTCTAATGGCTTGAATTCAAGGCTCAAACCACATATTCTCCTAAAATAACTAGGTTAATTGGTCATAATCCAACTACCTTTGATTAGATCTCTAGGAAAACTTTCAAGGGCTTCTCTCCTTTTTTGCAAATCGATACCTTGAGCTATAAAAACCCCAAGATTGTTCCAATTCAACAAGAGATTTAGAATTATCAAGTATGAAATTAAGTAATTAATGAATAATACTCCTTTGAACATTCAAATGATTAGAAAGACTAGGATGATTTGCAAATGGTATGGTCACGTAGGAAGAAAAAATTATAAAACCAAGGGTCAATTGATTGTTTTTCCAGTATGGTCACCAATAGCTGTTAACAAAAAAAGTTTATTATGCTTCGTTGCCAACTTCCTGAAATCTCACTAGGTGGGTGAGAAAATAGGACTATGCTTAGGTTTTGACTTCCTAAATTAAACTATAATAAATTATATACAATGTATTTGTATAGTGGAATACAAGAAGATTATTTACAACAAAGGGACATATGAGAATAAGATAACATATACAATCATGTACATTATGTAACATAAATAAATTGAAATTTGAACAAATTGACAACAAACTAGTGAAAGGAATTACAAGTGCTTTTTTTAATGATGATACCTTGTTAGCCATAAGAACACACAAGTATGTGATGAACTCTAACATAGTTTAATGGAATATTTAAGCCACTAATATAAAAATATTTTCTCATAAAAATTGATAATATAAAGTAAACTTTTTAGAGAAATATGCCAGAAAGATATAGGTTGTTAATTATTGATTTTACTAACAAAACTATGAGTACAACTATAATAATCTTGGTGAAAATTCCACTTAATAAAAGTTAAAAACAATAAGCACCGTCAATGGGACACTCATTCCAAGTAGAATGTTGGGCAAGACATCCTAGGGGTTGTTCATTTGGTTGTTTATGGCTAAGGAAATTGACAAAGGAAATGGATAAAGATTTGGAAAGGAAAAATGGAAATTTTGGCACATTTATTTATGAAAATAATGGAAATTAGGAGAAAAGGGAGGTGAAAGGTCACAGGTTGCATGTGATGAGGAAAATGAAGGAAAATAATGGAAAATGAAGAAAATAGAGGCCTCATTCATAAAAAGGCTTTTGAGGATCAGTTAGTAACCTTTTGTTAGTTGAGTTTTGGAGCTCTCTCATTAGTCTCTCTCTCTCTCTCATACACTTAGAGTTTCTTGGAGCAATTTTGGCATTGGAGAAATAAAGGAAAAG
This sequence comes from Pinus taeda, assembly GCA_000404065.3. Taxonomy (NCBI): domain Eukaryota; kingdom Viridiplantae; phylum Streptophyta; class Pinopsida; order Pinales; family Pinaceae; genus Pinus; species Pinus taeda. The sequence continues at coordinate 134,353 of APFE031095390.1, read as the reverse complement.
AAGGGGGAAGCAAAGATCAAGCAGGGAAAGGCAATATCAAGCAGCTACAATAGGTTTCATTGTAGTTATCGACTTCCATGTGTATTTTCCATGCTAGATTTGGCATGCATGGTATTGCATGTGGTTCTTTTATATCATGGAATGAGGTTTTCTAGGTTTGATAGTGTTTTCAGCCTAGCGTTTCCATTTCCAGATAACCATGGTGTGATAGCATTCTCATGTCTTGGTTGAGTTGGATTTCCGGAAGGATTAAAATATGAGTTGGGTGAATCTCTGAATGATAGAGCACATGACCTAGTTGTCCCTAAACCAAACTTTGGATCATAGTAAATCCACTGGCCTAGTGATCCCTGAGCCAGACTGTGGGTTTTAGTAAAGCCAAGATTGTGTTTCCTCGATGAGCCTAGGAATCCTTGCCCTGAATGGAAGGATATACGGTAAAGCTAAGAGGTGGATTATTCTCTATTGGGCCTAGTAATCTTAGGTTTGGGATATGTGGTAAAGCCTGTAGAGTAGGTCTCAATTTAGGGCCTAGTGATCTGGGTTTCAATTTTGGTAAAGCCTGAGAGAATAGGAGATAGGAAAATTCCTCATGGTGTAGGTGGAGAACTCTGATGGCATCCATGCTTGTTTGTCCTAGTGATCAGGTGGAATTCATGGTAAAAACCCATGATGGCGTGTTCATTGTGTTGGCCTAATGATCCAGGATGGATTATAGTAAATCCTAGTTTCTATTGATGAGGGTGAGGTGGTTTAACCTTGGTATGCCCTGGTTGGTTCTTTTGGCTTGAGTCCTCTTATCCTCCACAATGTCCCACACTAGGGAGGAGATCGACAGAGGTAACCTCAAACCAAGCTTTCAGTTTTATAGCTAGCCCTACCAAACTAGAGAGGGCTCTCCCTATGAAATAATAACCAAAGTTTTACTGGAATGTAAAAGAATACTAGGCTAGGTATGCTAGGCTCATGTAGGTTTTGAGTTTTTAGGGTTTTGATGCTAGATTAGGGATGAAAACTAGGTAGATAGGTCAAAGTATCAAAGGGATACAAAAACAAATATATGGAAGAGCAAGGTAGCAATACTTTTGTGATGGATTTAGGGTTTTACAGATTTAGGGTTTGCTGGATTAGAGGTACAAATCAGGGAAGTAGGTCAGGTATTCAAAGGTTCAGTTGCATGAGATATAAAGGAACAAGGTAGGCATGATTTTGTGATAGCTTAGGAGTTGGTCGATGTAGTTTAGGGTTGAATAGGTATGAAAATCAAGATGATCATGTGAACCATGAATTAATTTATCAAAAGACTAAGCACCTAAAATGAGATTCTTAACAAAACAAAGCTTAATTACAAGAATTATGTTTAATACCTTGTTGGGAACGGGATACCCCAAGGACATTTTTGGGGCTAAAAACCCATATTTTGGGTCGAATTTTGTAGTAAAGTTGTAAAGTCTCTGCATTTTGTGGTCACAGAGTGCAAAGGTGTCATGAGTCATAAAGGGTTGTCCGCCCTTATTTTTGTAAAGAAAAGTTAGCTGTAAAATATCTACCCATGGTCGACAGACAATGGGATTGTATAAAAAGAGCTAAGTAAGTAAGCGCTAAGTAGTTTTGGGAGTTAGAGAGTCATAGCTTTGAAGTAAGAAGTCTAAGTTTCAGGTCGTAGTGTAGGTAGAGGCTCTGCAGCTGAGTGTGCAGAGGCCTAGGGTGGAAGTCCACAACTGAGTGCACTGACCCCTCCAACTGTGTGCAGGGTGGATAGAGTTTGTAATCATACGAAGATATCAATAAAGAGAAGCATTCTACAAATTATGTGTCTTTGTTTCCTATTAATGCATCTTGACATGTTATGTATGAATTTCATTTATAATGCTTATATGATGTGTGAATGTATGTAATCATGTTGGTTAAGTGAACGTAAGTAAGAACATCTATTTACGCAGTGCTAACTATGATTGTTTAATATGATAAGTAACACACTTAAACTATTTTGGGAATCTGCACGGTACGCTGCCCTAGTAGCACGAAAGTACCTGAGCTACAGGTTAGGGTTGTGCGAAGGTCAATCCTACCTTTTCACGGAGGTACTGAAGGGCGGAATAAAGGGCTAGTCTGGCAAGCCCTAGAACTAAGTGACCTGTGTGAAAGCAGGAATAGAAGGGATAAACTAAAATCAAAACCATCTCAGGGTGTGAAAAATTGGTTCCAGCATCCCCCCATAATGCTTCGGGTGAGACTTCAGTCTGCGCTCCACAAGCTGATGCTGAAAGGGCCAGTAGTGTAGGGATTTGTTTAGCTAACTAATGCTAAACCTAGGTCAGGCCCCACCAAGCCAACATACCTCTTAGGAAAATCATTAAAAAGCATAGATATGGAAATGAAACTAATTTATCATTCATATAAATGTCTATTAGGAGAAAAAAATACCACAAAATCTCACCACAAGAATTCCTGAATAATAGCTACAACATGGTCTTTGATTTCCTATAAAATTATGATGAAGTACAAGCTAAAATATTTCCACTCTCTGATATCCAACCTTCCAAAAGACTAAGAAAATGAAACAATAGACCAAAACAATATCTCCCTTCTCTTAGGGGTCTAATCCATGAGTGGTGTATTAGTTCAATAAATATCTCTAACCATAACCTAATGATTAGGAAGGTTAACAAACTCTCCTCTTAATAGAAAAATTAATACATTTGACCATAAAAGACATTTACAATCATGTATCTACTTCACATTCACTATAACCAACCTATTTACACCTATTTACATCATTAAAACATCAAAACTGACAAATTACATCAGTGGAGGTCGAATATGGACTAAGTCAACCGAGGAAAGTGGATTTTAGGTGAAAATGTAACAAATTTAGGCAAAAGCGCAGCTTGTTAGGAGAAAACATAGTGAAATTGGTAGAAGTGACTTTTGGAGACCTTCCCAAGGTCCAAATCATGATCTGAAAAATGTTGGAGATATATTTGGATGTCTTCTACATGATAGAATCCTCAATAATTGAAAAGGGATGCTCCTAGACCTCAAAAGCTTTATTCTCCCATAGGTAATCCAGAAAAGCAGCGAGCTCTTCAAAAAGAGGGCAGAGAGGTGATTTTTGAGTGGTTTTTAGATTTTTTCACCTACCAAAACTTGCTAAAAGTTTTCTCATAGGGGCTAGAAGTGATGTACAAGTGATAAAAGATCCAAATATGCAAGAAAAGTTTCATTTGGAGCAACCCATCAAAAGTGCAATGTGGGGCACACTATGTTTTTGACCTAGTGACTGTTTCAAAAATTGCCAAAAATTCGCAATTTCCAAAAATTTATTTAAAGTTAGTCCAGAGTTGCCCCATGAAGACCTAATATGGTATGTTATGTTTTGAGGGAAGCATCAGTAAGAAAATCCAACTTAACCTTCAATTTTTCTTGATTAAGGTTTCCTTGAGTTTTTCCTTCAACTACTTGATCTTGACTTTGGAGACTTGATTCCTTGTATAGTAACAAGAAACCATGTGTCTTTGCAAATTTTTATCTCTTTTGGCCCTCTTAAGGATATTTTTCAAATGGAAATTCACTTTTTTCAAGCCAAAACTCCCTGTTTTGATTGATTTTAGCTTTAATTAGGTCATCTAAAGACATTTGCTCTTTTGGTGGAGATTGTTCTCTTTGTTGCTTAAGTGCCCTTTGGAGGCTTCTAATCCTTGACCTCTTCCTTGTCACCTTCTCTTGATGCTCATCTGAATCATCTATGTCAACTACTTCTTTTCCATTTACATCTTCTTTGCTAACATCAACCTTATGCTTATTCAAGAGTAGTTGATTTACCTTCAATTGCTTATTCTCCCACTCTAGGAATGAAATCATGAAATTGGCCTTAGACAAGTTATCCTTAAGCTCTTTCACATAAACATATTTCTCCATGATTACATGCTCTACTGTCCTATGTTCTTCATTACCTCCAAGCCTACTACATCAGTGTCAAGATGGAATGACTCCTCATCTTGCAAAGGTGCATCATATTATGATGGTGATCCCTGTTTTGCTGATGTAAGATTGGTCCCTCCCCAATGTTTGGAGAAAGAAAAAGCCTCCTTACTCTCTGATATTTTTGCGACACCTCATCCCTAGGTGTCCTCTTGACTGAAATTATGTTAGATGAGCCAATCTCCATATGCTTGGATGGTGTTGATGGTGTACTTTGACTAGTAGACTGACTAATAGAAGACAAAAAGACATTTGACTGAATGAATGTCTCCCAAGTGATGTTAATTTGTGCAAGATGATGCAATACAATTATTTTGATGAGGGCATGGTGAAATAATGCTCGTTTAATGATCACTTTGCCTATGCTTCACCTTCTCTGCCATTTTAGCCAAGCTCTTGTAGAGGTAGTAGGATTGGTTAAGTGGTTTTACCCCTATGAAATGCATGAGAAATATGACATGATACTTGTACAATCTCGAAAATAGTCCCTCACATGTAAAATACTTCATAATGACCATCATCAATGGAGAAAACTTCTCAAAGAGCTACCCGAAAGGAAAAACTTTCTTAATGTTGTCTTTGTAGTGACCTTTGATGAAGGGTTTGTAGTTTTTCACATCCAAGTCTAGGCTCTTAAACCACTTTTCTCCATTGTTTGGTATCCCTCTGGCTGTTGCTATGGATTCAGTCGAAATTATGAAGCTAACCCCTACAACAATGACCTTATCTCTCCTAAGGTTAGTGACAAACAACCTGGTCAACTTGGCATGATACTTGGCTTGTTGAACTTTCTCACAAAACCTTAGGCAACCAACATTCTTGAAACACTACTTAGAAAATGGTGGGGAAACCAACTCTTGAGTGTTAAGGGGTTAAAACCTTGACATCTATCCTCCCTTGTTGTAGTTTTTATTCTCATATTCCATGTTCAAATTTTTCACATCAACCTAGGTTATGAGGAAATGAAAAAAAACTGAGTTTTAATTAGGGAAACTGGGATTTAGGTTTTGTTATTTGAAGTGAGAGGAAAGAGGAGTTGGGGAGGGATTTAAATAATGGGAAAATTTTGGGAGGTGGAAGGGGTCTTAGGGAGCTTAGGGAAGTGAGAAATAGGACAGGGAGTGATGGGAGGGGAAGCAAACAAATTTTACAGAATCCATGCTACCTTTTTGCTGAAAATATAGCCTAGGGTTTTGGTTTTTCCCTAGAAGCTATGGGGTTGAATGGGAAAGGATAGGAAAGATAGCAGAAATGTAAATGAGTGCGAGGAAGGGTAGAATGTATAGAGAAACTTGTTTAGCCATGTGCAAATCAAACCATGGAGTTGAAAACTGAAAAAGGTAGCATGGATATCCTAGGAGAGGTTTCCACACCCAAAAATTGAAAAATTCACTTTGCTAAGGTGTTGATTGGTTTAAACTTACTTGTCCTGAGCTAGAGAAACCTTCATTTGTTGTAGATAGTGCTAGAAGCTTATCCTTTCCCCAAATCCTCAGAAAACGCAACGTTCAAATGGAAACGTAGCGAGGAGCACAAAAATGTAGCGATAGGGCTTTAAAATGCAGCAAAATGGTGAAAAACATGGTGAAATGGTGGAAAATGCACTTTGGGTGTGAATTTCAATGTTGAATGAGTTTTGTGAGTTATGAATGATAATTTTGAGTCTTTGTACATGTGAATAATAAAAGCCAATGTGTGGAATGTCTTTAAAACATACAAAATCACCTTTTTCTTGCATATGTCAAAGGATGACAATATACCTTTTTATTTTGCAGCAATATCTTTATGAATTGAAAGTTATCTTTACCTCCTAACATGTTATCTCCCTTGGTGTGAAGACTTAAAACAAATAAAAATGATGGATATTTGTTTTGAATTTGAACATAGCAATGACACATTGGTGGAAACCCTAGACCAAGACATATGTTGACACGTTAGCTGATCCAAGACCAACGATGACATAACCATGACAACTAGTGTGAATCATGATTGCTGAAAGGAGTAGCACTAAACTAGACACACAAACCAATGATAAATTTTTTATTTGAATACCTATTGAAACCATAAACATTTGACCTAAGACCCTAGCAAAAAATTTGAAAGAGCATATTTGATCACTGGTGACTGGCATGACTAACATACTCTAACATTGGCTCCAGCTGGGGATGGAAGCTCCTTTAGGAGGTGTCAAGAACATCATAGAATAGGTAGCCTCATCCATCGGCCAATGGAGTTAAAAAAGGAAATACCAAACTAAAAACTGAAAACTGACCGACAAACTGAACTGACTTGACACACACCAAAAAAAAACTAACTTGACTCTAAGACTGACTACTGACTGAACTTACTTATGGTAGCAGACCATCAAGATCTTAGGGCCTTAACCTCAGGCTTCAAATCATGATGATAATTGCCTACCTGTTGAAGATATATATACAATCATGTGAAACGATCCCTCCAATGCAACCAATCCAAAAAATGGCTACTTGAATCCTGCTCACACTTTCCTTGAGCAAGCAAAAAAAAAAAAAAAAAAACAAAAAAACAAAAACAAAAAAAACTAGGCAACTCCAAGCATCCACTAAAAATGTGTTCATGATCCATAAATACAAGAAAATCCATCTTCCCTATTGACTGTAGTAAAATAGTGTAAGGATCCTTAAAAATCTAAAATGTTACCTTGTCTTGAAAACTAGCAAAAATACAAGTACTGCTTTCATTTTGATTTGAAAGAATACTTGCTTGTTGATCCATAGTAAGGCATAGGGGAATATGACTTTGTGCTACCTGAGTGTTGGCTATAAATTCCTTAAGCATGAGAAACACTGATTATATCTCTGGCATACTGTCTATCTCAAACTCATACTGTTCCAATTTATAGTCTAAGTCATCCTTGAACATAAAACATTTTTCAAGATTTCTGAACATGCCAACCCTATCCTCCTCATGAAAGAAAACGGTCCCTGTTCACTGATATCCTTGCAGGAAATCTACATCACAAATTCGCTTACTCACAACAAATTCCGGTATAGTTTCATCAGTCTCATGACTATCATCATTTAAACCCAGATTTTCATTTTCAATAATGGAAGAAATTTCACTCACACATTCTTCACTAAACACTGCAAACTTGCCTTAACTTGGGCTGTAACATGGATTTTTAGGAGCTAATCTATTTCATCTTTAGACAGAGGAGAACACTGAGTTTTATAGAAATCAACATTGGCTTGGTGATTTTCATTTTCAAGATCAACGATAGGCCTTTCTCTATTTTGATCCCAGTCTGTTTCATCCAGAACATCAACTGTTGGATTATGAAGAACTTGAGAGGACCGCTACAACTTGGCATACATTGTTTCCAATGAGATTACATGATTTTATATAAGCCTATCATTCTTTTCTTCAGAGATATTATCAAAATATTTTTTCAAAAATTGAAATGAATCGAAACTAAATGGTACAGAATTATCCTGCATCAATTTACAATATGTTTTAGATTCTAAACTTTCATCTGTGATTCAAAACTCAATGTAACTGTGGTTGGGATTTTGGAGCAAAATAAGCCTCCGTATCACAAGTGACATCCTCAACTGATTCATGAGAAGGCTTCCCATTTATGTTGTTGACAACTCACTTATCTTCTTGCTTATAGTTTTCTTCATTTCTATCATGGCTAATATGTATAGGTTGAGTACTATATTTGAGTTGTTGTAACTGAGCTTCCTCCTGCCAACAACATGTTGTTGATTTCCTTGAAGACTCAACCTCTATTTAAACAAGATAATCATCATCATACTGATCATACTTAGATAACTCATCAATATAAGGAATAAAATCAAGCATACACATCAGATTAGTAGATTGATTCTCCACAGGTTGATCTACAAATCCATTTTCATGACTTTCCATAAATGAATACATAAAACAATCATTTTCTGATATTTGGTAACTAGGATTAGCAGCAAAATGGTTAGGGTCAATAATATCTTCTTATTTTACAATAAATGGCACATGGTGTTTTTGAACAGCAAGTTCATCTCTCATGATGATCTTTTGCATCATTTCTTCCATTGTACTTACCAAAATTTCGAGCTTCACTTCTAAAGATGTCAAGTAATCCTTCTCTATGTTCTCCCTTTTTGCTTCCTTCAACTTTGACATTTTGACCAGCGAATTAGCTTCCACAGCTATTGCATTGTCCTGCATATTTTTGAGTGTGGTAGGGTCCCTTTCTCTCAATTGAAATGCCATTTCCAGATCAAAGGCATTTGGGTGTAAGAGAGATAAATCGGGTGGTGGTCTGATATCAACAGGGATTGAATGGTATACTTGATTGAACCTTGCTGAAAAGTGTTGCATTGTTTCTCCTAGTTGTATTTTAAAATAATTATATTCTTCTAAAATCAGAAAAGGGTTACACTTAATCACCCATTTATCAAGAAATACTTTCACAAATTGATAGAAATCGAGAATGCTTGCAGCTAGCAAGTTTTTGAACCATTTCTTAGCTTTGACTTACAAAGATAAAGAAAAAATCATGATACTGACATCATCTTCTTCAACCTCAAAAAGGTCGAGAAAATTTTCAAAACTATGAATGTGTTTTTCAGCAGTGATGTTACCATATTCTCCATCAAACCTGGGAAGATATTTGTAATAATTTTCAGGAAAATCATGGAGTATAGGAGGTAAGATGAGTGGCTTGTATCTATCTAGAATTTTACAAGGTGTAGGAGAATGTATAGACGCTGTAGGATTAGTCTTGATCTCTTGAGGCTCATCAACTTGAAGATGATCAACATAAGATTCAAAAGAAGGGTCTTGATCAAAATCAAAATTTGTATTCAAAATATTCAAAGGAAAGGAATCAAATGCGGGTCTAGGATCTTTTCTCAAATAAAGTATACTTTGTAAAACCTTCTTGACATTCTCGGGAAAATAGAAGAAATAATTTATGACAAAGAACATGAAGTCTTGGATGAAATTCCAACTTAAATACTTGATCTTTCCATATTGTCCTTTCATTTTTCTATTGGTAAGGTTCATCCTCCAATGGAGTCTTTTATTTAAATTTGAGATTGATTTTAAGTTGCCAAGTGAATTATTTCAGCCTTCATATGTGTCTCACTGTTGTCGACCATCAACAACTCAGATCTCATCCTTGTCGTTCTTTCCCAGGGAAGATATGATCTTTTGTTCCCTGACAACGATGCCAAAATGTTATCCTTCACAAAGTCCCAAGCTAAGGAGGAGATCAACAGAGGTAACCTCAAACAAATATTTTATTTCGATAGCTAGCCCTACCAAAATAGAGAGGGATCTCTCTATGAAATCACAACCAAAGTTTGAGTGGAATGTAAAAGAATATTAGGCTAGGTATGTTACGCTCATGTAGATTTTGAGTTTTTAGGGTTTTGATGCTGGATTAGGGACGAAAACTAGGTATCTAGGTTAAAGTATCAAAGGGTTACAACAAAAAATATATGGAGGAGCAAGGTAGAAACACCTTTGTGATGGATTTAGGGTTTTGCAGATTTAAGGTTTGTTGGATCAGAGGTACAAATCAGGGAACTAGGTCAGGTCTTCAAAGTTTCATTTGCACTAGATATAAAGGAGCAAGGTAGGCATGATTTTGTGATAGCTTAGGAGTTGGTAGATGTAGTGTAGGTTTGAATAGGTAAGAAAATAAATATGAACATATTAACCATGAATTCATCTATCAAAGGACTGAGCACATAAAATGAGATTCCTAATAAAACATAATTTAATTACAAGTATTCTATTTAATACCTCTTACAAAATTAACTGAAAATCATAGATATATAAAGGAAACTAATTTAACATTCATATAAGTTTAATAGGAGAAAAACAATACCACAAAATCACACCACAAGAATTCTTGAATAGCAGTTGCAACTTGGCCTTTGATTTTCTGTAAAAATATAATGAAGTACAAGCTACAAGATTTCCACTCTATGATATCCAACCTTCCAAATGAATAATAAAATGATACATATAAACCAAAAAAAGATCTCCCTTCTCTTAGGGGTCGAATCCATGAGTGGTGGAGCAGTTCCCAAAATATCTCTAACCATAATCTAATGACTAGGGAGGTTAACAAACTCTCCTCTTAATAGAAAAACTGATACATTTGAGCATAAAATACATTTACAAGCATGTATTTACTTCACATACACTATAATCAAACTATTTACAACTCTTTACATCATCAAAACATCAAAAATGACAAATTTCATTAGTGGAGGTCGAATTTGGACTAAGTCAACTAAGGAAAGTGGCTTCCAGGTGAAAATGCAATGAATTCAGGCAAAAGTGTAGCATGCTAGGAGAAAACACAACGAAATTGGTAGAAGTGACTTTCGGATGACTTCCCGAGGTCCAAATCCTGATATGAAAAATGTTGGAGATAGATCTAAATGTATTATACATGATAGAATACTAAAGCACTGAAAAAGGCTACTCATAGCCCTCCAAAACTTCATTCTCCCATAGGTACTCAAAGAATGCAGCGAGCTCTTTAAAAAGAGGGCATAGAGGTGATTTTTGAGTTGTTTTTCTGGCTTTTTTCACCTACCAAAACCTATTGAAAGTTTTCTCCCAGGGGCTAAAAGTGATGTAAAAGTCATAAAAAATCCAAATATTCAAGCAAATTTTTCATTTGAAGCTCCCCATCAAAAGCGCAACATGGGGCACACTACATTTTTGACCTAGTGACTGTTTCAAAAATTGCCAAAAATTCACAATTTCCCAAAATTTCTTCAAAATTGGTCTAGAGTTGCTCCATGAAGACTTGTGATGGTATTCTATTCTATGAGGGAAAAATCAACAAGCAAACCCAACTTAACCTTCTCTTTTTTCTTGATCCTGGTTTTGTTGAGTTTTTCCTTCAATTGCTTGACCTTGACTTTAGAGGCTTGATTCCTTGTATAGCAATGAGTAACCATGTGTCTTTGCAATTTGTTGTCTCTGTTGGCCCTCTTAAGGATATTTTCCAAATGGAAATTCACCTTTTAAGCCAAAACTCCCTATTTTGATTGATTTCATCTTCAATTAGGTCAGCAAAATACATTTGCTCTTTTGTTGGAGATTGTTCTCTTTATTGTTAAAGTGCCCTTTGGGGGACTCTAGTCCTTGGCATCTAACTTGTCACCTACTCTTGATGCTCATCTAAATCATCTATGTCAACTACTATTTTTACCTTTACATATTCTCTGCTATCATCAACCTTATGCTTATTCAAGAGTAGTTGATTTACCTTCAATTGCTTATTCTCCAGCTCTAGGAATGAAATCATGAAATTGGCCTTAGACAAGTTTCCCTTAAGCTCTTTGATATCAACATATTTCTCCATGATGACATACTCTATTTTCATATTCTCTTCATTAAACTCCAAGTCTACTATATCAGTGTCAATATGGAATGGCTCCTCATCTTGCAAAGGTGCTTCATGTTGTGATGGTGATCCCTGTTCTGCTAATGTAGGCTTGGCCCCTTCCAAAATTTTTGGTGATGAGCCTCATCATTGGGTAACTATATGGACCTTAATTCACCTCCTAGCTTAGTCAAATCAACTCTTCTCACAATTTATTACATGTTTTGATTATATTTTGTTTAATGAGATGAGTCAAAGTGAGATATTATGCCTAGTGGACTAATGTGCATTGAATGCAGGTTTGTGACAGAAAATTAGGGAATTTTGGAAAGACTAAGAGTTGAAACTTGAATGGGAAAAGGAAGAGAGATTGCAGGAGGTAACTCCTCCTCATTTACTTCTCCCTCATTCGAATATTCCTCCATCAATCACACTAACTCGGAGTGCAAGCAACCAAGTCATGAAGATGAAAAGGTAGTGGAGAAAGTGATAGTCAAAGAGTTAGTTTATATTGAGTTTGGGAGCCAAGGCTCCCTATATTTAAGGAAGTCGTTGGAGACTTCAATGGTATAAATAAAGATTCCTAGAGCCTCATTAGGATTCAATTTTTTTCTATAAAAACACTAGTTATTTTTGAGCTCCAGACTTGTGGAAGACATTACTATGTAATTTTCTGTTTCGATAATGAGAATGAGATTTTTATTGATACAGTACTGAGTTAACTTAGAGGGTTGAAGCTCTTGGTTTAGGGCCTCACCCTATCAGAAATGACTTATATTCTTGTATCTATATGCTTATATTGATTTCATAGATTCATGATTAAATTGTCTTTTGAAGTATTTCGTTGCAAGTAGTGTAGCTTTGATTAGTTTGTTTATTAGTTTGGTTCCATTTGTGCCTTACCTCATCAATAGTTTAGAAGAGATAAAGGAACACCAAAAATATTTCAATAGGTGTTTTGGCCTCACTTCTTCCTTCATGGATCATGATTTGAGGAAAGGACTACTACGCAGCCCCAAAAAGGCAAGATTCTACTTTCTCATAGAATTTAGAGGGTTCTATACTTAAGCCAACATTTGATCATTTTAAAATAGTAGGATTGAGTTCTCATTTATTCTATTTTCAGTCTTACAATAGATATCATCAGTGATTCCACCTTATTCTGCAAATTTTCCTCATGCATGAAGTAGACAACTAGATCACTAAACTCTATTTTCCTAACTTAGTGAAATTCTTCTTGTACATGATTTTTGGGAAAATATCAATGTTTGATGCAGTGCAGGTGTTTTATAAGTAAAGATAGATCTCATAGCCAAAAAACTCCTTCCAAATTCATCCATCCATGATCATTCCTTTCTTTCACAAAGGCCCTCACCAATTTCATCATTTTACAAGGAAACCTCTCCAAGCATGTTGAGCAAATCCAACCATCTCCCAACCTTGGTTTCAAGTTTTGAGTGATCCTAGTGATTTTCTCACCTCATTCCATCCACCAACCACCTTCCCTAAGCCTCCCATCACCTTCAACACCCATCATTTTTCTCTCAGCTGTATCTTGTAGAAATACAAGGAATCTTGTAGGTTTTTAAGACATCTTATAGGTTTTCCTGTAATGGCCTGGTTTGAGGCGGAATTGAGGCAAAAGCCTCTAGGAAGCTAGACAAGGTCACCTAAGGGTCTCCCAAACCTTCCAACCATCCACCAATATTCCTAAGCCACCTGCCACATCGCCAAAAGATAATAGATTTCGCACTCTTCCATAAGAAAAAACAGATTTATTCTAGTCATTTACATGCACAATAGTAATGTTTGATATTTTGAACTTACATGCTTAGGACAGTAGAATTCCATATATGTTAACTCAGAATTCTTGTTGAAGCATAGCCTCTCAACAGTTAGTTAGGAAATGGTGTGTTTTAGCATTGGTTTTCAGTCTTTTTCGTTACTGTAGTAGAAAAGATTTCTCTTAGAGTAGATTTCTCTTTCCCTCATCAGTAATCAAGCTTGTTCTAAATCCCCAGAAGTCTAGCTTGAAAAACACTAGTGGTCTCTCGCCAGCTGAACAGTGACAATAGGGTAGACCACTACTTTTACTTATGTATAAAACACTGTCACCTCCAAGTTTGTACGAACCCTGGGTTGATAAAGTAAAGCTGGTAGCTGCAAGGGTTGTAGCAATCTTGTTGCAATACTAGTGCTCATAACTTTTTGGCATCATTGCTGGGGGCGGTGTCTGAGTAATATGTGATTAATGCTTTCTATCTTCCATTTTTTGTTTATGATATTCTGCTATTAGTTTCATTTCTGCAAGAGTAATTTAGTTGCTTTCTTTTCCATTCTAGATTCTTTGCTTTCCTTTCCATTCTGCAAGTCAGATTTCATTCAAGTAGTTAATCTTCATTCAGTGAGTTAGTTTTCATTCAGTGTGCAATTTCAATTCTGCAATCATTTTCAAAGTTTGAAAAAAATAACAAAACACAATAAAAACATTTTTTTCGTGCCTCGTAGGAATAGGGATAACTTAGGGAAAGCTTTTCCAAATACCCCCATTACTTCAAACAACCAACCTTCCCTCTTCTTCAGTGGCTATGAATTGGAGGAACCCTTAGGTGAGAAACTAGAAATATTTGAAGAGCCTACAGGGGGGGAAGAAGAATAAGAACCCATTCCTACTGAACCAATGACCGAAAATAGAAATGACAGAGGAAATAGAGAAAGAGTTGAGGGTGCCTTCCCCATCAGGGAAACCAATGGGGACACTAAGATGAAGAATATAAGCCCCTCTTCCCTTCCTCATTTCCATGGCCTGACCTCACAAGATCCAAACACTTTATTATTTGAGTTCACTGTCATATGCCAAACCTATGACTACACCAATGATGAGCAGAAGTTGAAACTATTCCCATCCACTCTTAAGGATGTAGCGTTGCATTGGTTCGTGGGTTTACCTGGGGATAGCATCACAACTTGGGCTCAGATGCACCAAGCCTTCAACAACAAGTATCAAGACTATTGTAGGTATAAAGACACTAAGGAGGAAATTTTAGGATGACCTTAGTGCATGATGAATCCCTAGAGGATTATGAAGAAAGATTCCAGTTGAGCTACAAAAGGACCAGGTGCACACTTGACCCTAAGTCACTGAAGATAGTCCTGCTTAGAGGAGTAAGGGAAGATATTCTAGATACCCTAAACTTGTTAGTAAGAGGGGACATCTACAATTTACCCTATGAGGATATCAAGCCTATCTTTAGAAACCATTCTAGGGCAGCTAGGAAAAAGGGTAGGGGTAGTCAACCTATGGTCAGTCTATCCTCTTCCAATGCATCCATCAAGGGTGAAATTGGAAACATGTTGGAGGATATCAAGAGTGAGATGCTACAAACACTTACCCTACAGATGGACACTATGCACATTAAGAGAAAACATGAGGAAACAGAGATAGTGTTAGCCATTTTCTCCCTTAGATGCACCAGGAGGCACCGTAGGAATGAATGTCCATTGAATTTGATTGAAATATGCTCAGTCTATGAGGAAAACCACTCCACAGACAAGTGCCCTTCTCTACCTAGAATAAAATCTATATCATTAGGGGAATTTTGAGGTCGAAAACCGGCCTCCTAAGGAAATTATAAAATAATAGTGAAAATAATAAAATAAGATTATATTACATCATCAATTTTTAGAGGAAAAAAAGAAAAAACTATTTTTTCAACTTATCTCCCTATGGGTTTACTCAAATTTTGAGCAGAAACACTCATTGGATGTAGAGTTTTATTCCTCATCTAAGGAGTACCCATGTTGCATACTTTCAATTGACCCTACTACACAAGAAATGAGAAATACATGAAAAAACATGATTGCAATCACGTTTTTCATGTATTTCTCATTTTTTGTGTAGCAAGGTCCATCGAAAGTATGCAACAGGGGTACTCATTGGACGAGGAATTAATTTTTTCATCCAACAAGTTCTCTCTCTTGAAATTTGAGTAAAACTTTAGGGAGATAAAATGAAAATATGAGTTGAAAAAGTAGTTTTATTATTTTATTGTTTTTTAATCTTTTTACTTTTTTATTCCAAAAATGGTGAATAATCCCCCATCGTTGACATCATCAACTTGAATCCTAGTGATTCTTATAAATATTATTTTGGTTGTAATTTTTTCTTAGGAGGCCCATCTTAGACCTCAAAACTCCCTTAATGATCAAGGATCTTAAGGGGTGACTGAACAACTCTTCTACATAAATTAAAGGAGACCTCACGAGCCTAGGCCATACCAACAGGGCATGCAAGGGTCACCCCATGTATATTACAACCCCAACAAGAATGCATCCATTCCCTCTTGGGGGGCCCTTGCTCATCCTTCCTGGTCTACACTTCCTCCTTGGTCTTTTCCACCTTAGTATCATTCCCAGCCAACCTGCCAGTCATTTCAACCATATGCTCCACCACAGCCTCAGTGGAACGCACTGCCCTAGGGGTGGAGGCCCCGAAACAATAATGCTCTATCTTTATTTCCTTCACCACCTTCTCAACCATAGCTATTACACTCTAGTCCACCTAAAGAACCCAGATGCCTGCCCAACCAAATCCAAACTCAAACAACAGACATGCACATCTAGTATATAGTGGAGAGACATCCTATCTAGCTTATTCTGTAGAAATTTAGGAAATCAACTTAATATTGTGGAGAGTACTCCCAGAAAACCAACCTCTACCTCCACCTAGGGAGGTTAGAAAGAAATAGAGGAAATCATGCCTAAAGTAAATCCACCACCCTTTCCTAAGAGATTAACCTAACCACTCTAGCCTACCTGAGAAAAGACTAAACTTTTGGGAGAATTGAAAACCCTATCTGTCAAAATTCCACTTCTCTAAGCTATAAAAGATGTACCTATTTACAACAAGTTGATCAAGGAGAAGTGCTTCAAGCATCCAGTGAGGCGAAAAAGAGATGCCCCTACCATTAATGTCATTGGACAACTGTCCGACATAATGCTAGGGTAGGTAATCTGTCCAAAGTATTTGGACCCTACAAGCCCTATAGTGCATGTGCACATCAATGGTACCATTGTCCCACACAATTTAATTGATCTTGGGGCTACCATTAATGTGATGACTAAGGACACCATGCTTAAGCTCAACATTAAGGGTTCATTGAGAAAGACCACAACAATCCTGCAACTTGCAGACCGCTCCACAATGACCCCTGAGGGGCTTGTGGAGGTTGTGATGGTCTCCATTGACTCTTTGGAATGCCCTGTAGATTTCCTAGTTCTCTAGCCTAAGGCCAAGCTTACCGGTTACCTTCTCATCATTGTGAGGCCCTGGTTAGCCACTGTCGCTGCCTACATTAGCTGCAGGGATGGAAATATGACTATAAAAAATGGGCATATGTGCAAGAAGTTAGTCCTATACCCTCTTGTTGAGCCATCTCTAGGACATGACTTACCTTTATGGATGGAAGAGGAGGAAGAAGATGAAGTTTATTCTGCCCAACTCTATACCTTAGAAAAAACTGTGGGAGGTGCACAACTGGATGAAGATGATTTGATTGAACACATACTCCAAAGTCCAACTCCCAATACATTATCCTTAGAATAAGTAGTGAAGGAAACCTAGAAGAACCATCATATTGATCTATGCTTAGTTGATTCCAACCCTATCCATGTAAAAACCATATAATTCGGCCCTGAGAGAACTTTGAAAATCAACCCATCTCTTTCTGTTCACCAAGAAGAAAAGTTGTGTGACATGCTAAAGGAACATCTAGATGCCTTTGCTTGGAGTTACAAAAAAATGAAGGGAGTGCACCCCTCGGTGTGTACTCACCACATCTATATCAAAGAAGGGTCTAAACCATTCTGACAACCCCAAAGGAGGATGAATCCAACTCTCAAGGATATAGTTAAAGAAGAACTACAAAAGTTGCTAGACACAAGATTCATTTACCCTATCTCAAACAGTGAGTGGGTCTCTCCTTTGGCATTGGTTCCAAAGAAAAATGGTAAGTGGAGGATTTTTGTCGATTATAGAGAGTTAAACAAAGCCACAAAGAAGGACCATTTCCCTCTACCTTTCAGCGACCAAGTGTTATATGACCTGGCAGGGAAAAAGTATTTCTCTTTCCTAGATGGATTCAGCGGGTATAATCAAATCCAAATCAGCCTGGAAGACTAGGATAAAACGACCTTCACTTGTCCTTGGGGTACATTCGCCTATAGGGTCCTTCCATTTTTCCTATGCAATGCTCCTACCACTTTCCAGAGAATAGTCCTAAGTATCTTTACCAAGTTAGCCCATGATGCAGTAGAGATTTATATGGATGACTTTACACCTTATGGATGTGATTTCCAGGAGGCTCTATCCAACTTAGGTGAGGTGCTAAACAAGTGCATTGAAATGAACTTGTCTCTTAGTACCGAAAAGTGTGAGTTCTTGATGACTGCAGGGACTGTGCTAGGTCATTCAATATCCCAGCACGGACTACAGGTGGAGCCAAAAAAAAAAACTATCATCCAAAGAGTCCCACCTCCGCAAAAGCAGAGAGATGTCAAAAGTTTCCTAGGTTTATCTAGATACTATCAAAGGTTTATAAAAGACTTCATCAAGTTATCTTCTCCTTTATTTGGGTTGTTGGCCAAAGACTCTGAGTTTGTATGGTCAAAAAGTTGTCAAGAGGCCCTGGACACCCTGAAGGACAGGTTAATCATTGTCCTGATTCTCTAAGGCCCAAATTGGGCCTTTCCTTCTCATATACATGCTGATGCTTCACACAAAGCCATAGGAGAAGCTCTAGGCCATATAGATGAAAATTTTCCTTATACCATTTACTTTATTAGTAAGAATCATTCAAAGGCCGAACTGAATTACATAGTGACCGAAAAGGAGCTCCTAGCTATTGTGCATTCATTGAACAAATTTAGGCATTACATTACAGGTTACCAAACATTTGTACATACTGACCATGATGCAATCAAATATTTAATGAATAAACCTAATGTGAATGCCCCGATTATTAGATGGTTACTTTTATTACAACAGTTTGATCTAATTGTTGTTGATAAGCCTGGCAAGGAAAATGTTGTTGCAGATTTTTTGTCCAGATTAAATTTGCCTGCAGGTGAGGAAGGGATGGTTGATGATCAATTACCGGATGAACACTTGTTTTCCATTTCATTTCTCTCTCCATGGTTTGCTAACATAGAAAACTATTTGGTATTTGCATAGTTCCCATCGAATTTCTCCTCCAAAGAGAAAAGCAAGATTGTGAGGAAGAGCGCCCCATTCACTTGAATTGGGGGTAACCTCTTCAAACTAGGCTGGGATCAAATTTTGAGAATATGTGTCAAGGAGGAGGAAGTCTTTGACATCCTTCTGATCTTTCATGATGGGCCTTGTTGAGACCACTTTGCAGCAAAGACGACAACATTCAAGGTGTTACAAGATTGTTATTATTGGCGCACTCTTCATCAGGATGTGAAAAGATATACTATACAATGTGATTGGTGCCAAAGGATGGGAAAGCCTACTCCCAAGGGATGAAATTCCTCTGCAACCTAAAGTGAATTTCGAGCCATTTGACAAGTGGGGCATGGATTTCATTGGAACTATTGACCCTTCTTCCAAGAAAAAGTAGTACATCAATGTGTGCACTGACTATCTGACTAAGTGGATTGAAACCAAGGAAATCAAGGCAGAAAAAGCAGATAAGGTGGCTAAGTTCTTAAGGGAAAATATCCTTTACAAGTTTGGGTACCTTAGAGACCTGGTCACTAATCAAGGCATCCATTTTACTTCCAACATGATTGAAGACTTGTTAAGCCATCACAAGGTTGAGCATAGAACCTCCACTCCCTATCACCCACAAGCTAATGGGAAAGTGGAGGTGACCAACAGAGCGCTGGAGGGCATTCTGACCAAAGTGGTTAGCAGCAGCAGAAAAGATTCGGCAGATAGACTAGTTGAGGCCACCTAGGCCTAAAATACCACCTGGAAGACCACCACTAGATTCACACCCAATGAGTTGGTCTATGGGAAAAAGGCCCTGATGTCCATTGAATTTGAGTACAATACATTTAGGATGGTAGCCAAACTAGATCTAGATCTTCGTAGTGCACAAAAAGAGAGATTGCTCCAATTGAATGGACTAGATGAATTCAGAATGTAGGCCCTCCTACACATAAAGGTAACTCAAATTCAAAGGAAGATCTGGCATGAAAAGAACATCAAGTACAATAAATATCAAGAAGGTGATTGGGATTTGTAATATGATTCCATATATAAAGAATTTAAGGGCAAGTTAAGGACTAGATGGTTAGGGCCTTATGTCATAGAGAAATATAATGATAATGGTTTAGTGAAGATTAGAACCATAGATGTGGAAGCCATTCCTTTACTTGTTAATGGGCACATATTGAAAGTTTACAAAAGGCCATTGTCAAAGAAAGGGTTCATTGATGGTATCGACAAAACAATGATGGTGGTGGAGCAAGTCTCAGCTCCTACCTCATTAAGTCAATGAGAAAAAAAAAAAAAGAAAAATAAGGAGACTCAGGTGAAAACCTCCATGAGGTGCCTGAGTCCCACTGTTGGGTTGAAAACCTCTTGAGGCAGCCCTGTTAGTGTCTATTGGCTTGTTGAGGCCTGACCTAGGTTTAGAGGTGATTTAGCCAAACAAATCCTAGTACTACTGGCCCTTTTGGCAACAGTCCACAGAGCGCGGACTGAGGTCTCACCTGAAGTAGTATGGGAGGGTGCTAGAACCAGGTTTTTGCACCTTGGAGATGTCTCATGAGTTCAAATGGTCCATGGTTCGACCCTGCATGCATGTCGCTATGTGAACTTACCTGTACCTCGTAGCCTGATATGTTGCCTTCGCGCAGCCCTACTCGGGGGTCAAACGCTATTATTACCCAATTCTTGACTAGTATTCCATTGTTATTTGATTAATTTAGCCTACTTGTAAGCATTAAAGTATATTTAGCAACATAAATCATTCATATAGGTGCGCAGGGTAGATAAACAATATATTTGAAATTTATATCAAACATATAATAACCCAAGCACAAATACACTGAATTAAGATAAAACTTCTCTTTATTATTTTCTTCCTAAGTTAAAAAATTGAATCCACCCTACGCGCTTAGCTGCAGGGGTCCATGCACTTAGTTGTGGACCACTAGGCCTCTACGCACTCAGCTGCTGAGCCTTCTCCTACCCTACGACCCAAGGCACACTTAGACACTTAGACTCTTACTCTTCGCTTCTACTTCGCTATCTATTACTTCCTTCGTTCTCTTCTACACTTACAACCTCACTCTATTTATACAATCCCATGGTTTGCGGACCATGGGTAGGCCGATATTACATTACAAGACTAGGGTAGACAACCCTATGACTCTATCATACATTTTGTGCTCCATGCCTGCAATTCACAGATTCTTTACAACAAGATTATATCAAAACTTGAGCTTTAAGCCCAAAAACATGCCTTGGGGGGATTCCATGCCAAACAAGACCCGAACAAAAACATCGTGATTCACCTTCGAGTCACTCAGCCGGTGCGACAATCTTGGCGCAGAGTCCCTCCAACTGTTCTCGAACTGTACTGAGGTCTGCATTGCACTGAGCTACTGCTTTTTGTATTTGCTGCATCCGTTGTTCTGAGACCTCTATGTCTGAGTTGTTTCCATACATCTATACCGGTATTTGTTGCATATGTTTATAGTCCCACACCTTTGTCCATCTCCTCAGAGCGCGAAGACTATGCTTCGGCCAGCTAGATAGATAGCTGGGCCACCCGTGTAGGGCTTCAAGTGGCTGCCATTCACTTTTCCTGGGAAGGGTTCTCCATTTAGTTTGACTAGCAGGACCACGCCTACTTCTATGACCTCCTTAACTATGTATGGTCCCAACCAATGCATTCTAAATTTTCCTGGAAATTTTTGAAACTTACTATCATACAGCAGCACTAAGTCATCTACCTTGAAGGTGCACAACTTAATATGGTGATCGTGTCAGGCCTTTTCATGCTACTATTGAACTTGCTGATGAAAACCAGCCAAGAACCATTCCTCCTCAAGTTCTTCCAATTGCGCAATACTTCCTCCAGAGCTTTGCAATCCATCATCCCTGTGAGCACTATTATGTGCAGACTAGGTACGAGGTATTCCATCGGCATGACAACATACATGCCATAAACTAACTGGAAAGGTGTTTGTCCCGCTAGTTTCTTGCACGTTGTCTTATAATCCCATAGCACTGAAGGTACGCATAGGTCCCAATCGCTTCACTGCGCATTGCACACTTTGGTCAGCACAGTCTCCAGTATTTTGTTGAATGCTTCTACAGTCCCATTAACTTGTGGGTGATACGATGTACTTTTCTGATGATACATCTGGAACTCTTCTGTGAGTGCGCTGATGGTTTCATTTAGGAAATGTGTTCCGCGATCACTCATTAATATTTTTGGACAACCAAATCAGGTCAATACGTTTTCAAACAAAAACTTTGCAGTTGTAGTGGCCGTGCAGTCTTTGACCAGTTGTTCTTCCGCCCATCGTGTCAAGTACTTCATCACAGTGATGATGTAGCGCAAACCCGTATTTCCCTGAGGTTTGATAGCTCCCACAAAGTCAATTACCCATTTCTTGAATGACTATAGTTTCATTTGTGGATTCAATGACATCTCGTCCCGCCGCGATGTTTTTTTGGTTCTTTGACATATATCGTAGGCCTTACAATGTTCTTTTGAATGCTCGTGAAAGGTTGGCCACCACAACCCTGTGCGAAGAATATTTTGTACGGTTGCACATCTTGCATCGTGTCCTCCTGCAGTGCCCCCATGTGCTTCCACGAGGATTTGACTTTGTTCAAATTCAGGTATGTATCTTCAGAATATTTCATCATTTCCCATTTTGTATAGGTGCCCCACGATGACAGAAAATCCGCCATGTCCACCACAAATTCCTTCTTATGTTGGAAAGAGTATTCCTTCAGCGCAGTCTAGGTTGTCAAAAAGTGGATTATATCTTTAAAGTGCCCGTCCACGACGCGCAGCACAAAGAGCAGTGCATCAGGTAATCCTTCCTCCAAACTAGTAGGTTCCTCGCCCATCTCAATACGCGACAAGTGATCCGGTCTTGCATTCAGGAGTCCAGGTTTGACCATGACCTCAAAGTCATATTCTTGGAACAATAAAGAGCCACCTACATATGCGCCCTCCTAACACATGCTTATTGACCAAGTACAGTAGCATGGAATGGTTTGTATACATCTTAAAATGTACTTCTAGCAAATAGTGCCCGTATTTTTGGAGCGCGTACACCATCGCCAACCCCTCATGCTCAGTTGTGGAATAGTTCTTCTTGGCTTTGGACAATCTATGACTTACAAACGCAATAGGATGATCCAAGCCCTCTCCGCCCTCTTGTGTGAGAATTGTTCCTAGTGTAATACATGTCGCATCAACATGGACATGAAACTCCACATCCCATTTTGGGAATACCAGGATTGGAGCGGAGGCCAATTTCCCCTTTAGGACATCCAGGCTCTTCATGCAATCGTCATTCCAAAAAAATGTGACATCCTTTTTCCATAGTGTTTCCATTGGCACGGTGATTTGGCCATAGGTTTTGATGTACTTTATGTAGTACCCTATGTGTTCCAAGGTAGCATGCAGCTGTTTAACATTTCATGATGCTTCCAAATTTAGAATCATTGCTATCTTCACGAGGTCCACCATCAGTCCCTGTTTGCAGTCTACATGTCCCAACAGGTTCCCAAAGGGAATGAGGAATGTGCACTTCTTAAGGTTCAACACAATTTGGTGTTGTCGGCAAGTATCCAGCATCAAGCGTAAGCTTGCTATATGGCGCTTAACCAATCTGAAGATAGTCCAATCATCCAAATAGATCTCCAGGAACTTGTGGTTGTATTCTTTGAATGCAACAACAATGATGTGTGAGAATATGGCTGGTGCGTTCTTTAACCCAAACAACATAATGGTGTATTGAAAGTAGCCCCATTTTGTTGCCAAGGTCATCTTGGTCCTATATTCCGGCATGATTTTAATCTAGTGGTACCTTGAGAACCCATCCATGAAAGGGTATGCTTCTTGTCCACCAACATTTTCCAACACTTCATCTGTGAACGGAGTTGGGAATGGGTCATGTACACAGGCATCATTTAGCTTCCTGAGGTCCACGCATATTCTTATTTTTCCCTTCTGCATTTTCTCCTACACTATGAAAGGGCTCACCCAGTCAGATTCTTCCACCGGCTCAATAATTTTGCCTGTGAGCATTTTGTCTAATTCTACGCGGACCTTTTCCTTATACATCGGATTCAAGTGGTAAGGCCTCTTCTTGACCGGCTTCGTGTCGGGCTTTTGGGTGACCTTCATCATCCCTAAGTCACCAACGATCCCTTTTAAGTCCGTAATCTTGGTCCAGAATAAGTCTTGGTACTCGCAGAGTAACTCAATGATCTTATCCACTGTGGCATCGTCCCAATAGTCACTGAGCATTGCATATGTTAGTTCCGCCTCCATCCCAATGTTTACCTGCTTCGTTTTTAGCGGCGCAGCGATGTCATGATCTTCAAACAATGGTCCTTGAACCTCGCAACAACCTTTAGTTTCTGGAATGTTAATTTTCTGTGGATCCTCATCATCCTCCTCAATATTTACATTGTAACAGTCCAGATTCCGACTGAAGCGCTTCCATTGGCTCCTTGGGTATTTTGAAGATAACTGCTTTTACTTCTTGTAGTGCATCATCAACAGTATCCCACCAACAATCTTCAAACATGAATGTTAACAGGAATCCTTCGCGCAAGATATCCCATTCGCTCGTGCCATGGCGGAGCTTCGTCTCGGTATACCAATTCATTGGTATGACATCTAGGGTATGACAAAACAAATGCACCCATTCAGGTTGTAGCTCTTCCCCCTAGACCTTGGTCCATTTCGCAAGGTGTGCACATGGATCATCCCATCCATCATACTTGTCTATTAGTTGCATTTTTAGTTTCCCAAATGATAGGCACATCATCCTTCTGAATCCCCGCCAGTCCTTAAAATTCCGCTGGTGTGTACCCCACCACCTTACGGGTGTAGCACGCAGTACCCATTTCAAAGCATCGAAACGGTTCTGTTCCAACACCTCTCTTTCAATTTTTTTTAGGAAATCATCCACCTCAATTAACCCATCATACATCGGCAGATCTCTTACCTCTATTGTCATGTAGCAGTGATCTTACCATCATGTTGCAATTGAGCATGGTTACCTCATGTAAATGGTTCTACCATTGTTCTATTTCCTCATCCAAATCTGATTTGTAGGAGCTTTCGCACTCCCAAGAAATCCTACCATCCGTTGTTGGATTCACCCAGTCTTGCTCCTGTGCGGTTATCTTTTAGATACAGTCTAGATTGTCATCACTCTCATCATCGTGCACTGGCTCCATGTAGTGTGACCCTTCCATAGGGTCTAAAGGTACCACTATGCGTAGTGACGTTTTCTCAAAAATTATCTTGCACTTTTTTAGATTTATCACTCCATTCATGTTAGTGGCCCAATCTATCCCTAGTAGTGCGGGATAGGGATTGTTGTCATCAACAATATTTATCACTTCAAAATTTGTAAGCGCGCTCTCACCTTCGATATCTACCATTATTCCCTGCAATCTTTCCATCGGTAGGATCTTTTGCTAGTTCGCCATTCTTAATTGAATAGGAAACCATTGCAATGCGGGCCTGCCCATGAGCTCCCATGTTTGCTTTGGCAAGACATTCGCATCCGATCCTAGATCCAGAATCACTTGATCCATTTCATATTCCCTGATTTGTGTATTCAATCTCATCTCCCTTCCTGTTCGCGTTGTGTGCTTCCCGAGCTTCCGGACTATGCGCGGTTCCCCTAACCCAACACACCTAGTGATAAGTTCCTGCAGTTCCTTCATAGCCTTACTATCGCGCAGCAGCTTCATGCATGTCTCCATAAAGGTAGTGAGCATTGATGGGTCCATCTATGGTTCTAGTTTTTCATTACTACCTGAAGTGGAGGCCTCCTTGAAGCTCTTCTTAGCTTCCATGATTGTCTCATTTGCGCGCTCCAAATCAAACTCTGGTTCCTTTGTTGGAGCCTTGCAAACCCAGGCACTCTCTTTGGGTTGCTTGCCCTTGTCATCTCCTGTCATGATACCGCTTCAGAGCATGATGTTTACATTCGGTTCATCTTCACGCGGCTCAGACCTCATCATTTGCAGGTTCTGAGTTGGGGGAGGCTGGAGTGTTCCTTTATCGCGCAACCTCGTTATCAGAGTGGGGCTGTCCTTCATCTCATGCTCAAACTGGGTACAATATAAACATGATGCTCTCGTTATATTTGTACAATTGTGAGCATAATGCCCTGTCCGTCCACAATTGAAACAAATCAGCTGTTCGCGACCCCTTCCTAGTTCCATTCCACCTTGACTGCGTCCGTGCCCCTAAAATCCAATGCGTGCCATCCTTGTATTTTAATCGAGGGCTCACGTTTCAGCCTGAACTCTGTAGGTAGGGGTCTGATCCATCATTAGTTCATAACTTCTATAGGTGCGCTCATCATGGCTTATTGATCTACAGAAATTACAGAACAACTGCTGGGACATCTACATATACTTCTGTAATAGATGGTAGTTATCTATAGCATGCTTTCCTCCTATCTGACAAATTACACACCATAATGCAGGTGCCGCACTCAGTCCTGCTTATACCTCTGGTCTCAATGGCATTGGCCCTCCTCCCGCCAATTAGTTCATTAAAAATGGACAATGGTTCTTGTCATGTCCCTAGCCTTTTCACTTTATGCACCATACCTCCTCGCGTGCTTCTGGGTGAGTTGTCTTGTCCTGTTTCAAACTCTACATCTCCAAACACAAGTTTTTTAGCTACGATGGATCTGTTGGACTCCCAGGCTAGGATATTGTATTGGGGTCTCATGCAGTCTCATTGCAATCTCCAAAGCTTTGGCCTGAGTGGATAACCTCTGCTGTGACAATGTGGTCCTTAGATGCGGCGTTAGTGATGTACAAACCATGCGTGGTGCTACCCATCCATCAAGGTCATGTTAGCTTCACGAATCATACCCTTCAGTCTCTAATCCGGCTCCCAAGGGGTCTTGCCTAGAAGCATCGCGATTTCCTTAAACCTGATAATCGACTGTGTCTCTGATTTTGGCCTGCTAAATTCCCTATTTAGCGTAGCTTGGATATGCACGATCCCCATGTTTGGATTGTCATTAGAATTCTTAATATACCATGTCAGTGTGCGATCCTGCAATGCACTTACCAGTGTTGCCTTCTTTATGTTTTCATCTGTGATTCCTTGTGCTTCTCGTACAGCCTTTA
Organism: Pinus taeda; assembly: GCA_000404065.3. NCBI lineage: Eukaryota > Viridiplantae > Streptophyta > Pinopsida > Pinales > Pinaceae > Pinus > Pinus taeda. The sequence goes on along the minus strand of APFE031095390.1, from coordinate 107,582 downwards.
CCACGAACCAAAATTGGTATGGATCTTCATTCCCTGCTCCTTTGAACACCAAAAACTTTATTGTGCTTGCCATATTTAACTGTGGCAGTGGCAGAGGTCGTGTGGGTGGAGATGGGGGTGAAGATGGTGAAACTGGTGGTGGTGTAGGTGGGGGTGGTATGTGTGGAATTCACTGCCTTATCAGACTAATCACACTTCTTAGTGAAACTTTTGTGAGCTCTTCCTCACTTTCTCGTTGAGGAAAAATCAAGGGGCTAGTTTCTATCTTTGTGCTACCTTTGTTTCTATAGATCCTCCCACTTCGCGTAGCCCCAAACATCAATTTATTTGCATAAGCCACTTTTCACACAATAGCATTTTAATCCAAGTGTTCAAAGATTTAACATCCTTACCTTGCGGTCCTTTGAGGAAGCATCATTCTACCTCACTGTAGCTAACTGAAGTATCTACCATGAACTCAGTGATAAACCCTCCTATAATTCGATCAAGCCAATGGTCCACAACACGTGCGATCTTATCTTTCGATGCTTCTAGTCTGCGCACCAACTCTGGAGTCCACACAATAGGTTTCTTGAGCCTATACCTTCCTTGACTGTCTGTTAGTTTCGAGATCCACTCGTATAGCTTAGAGGGGAAGGATGCAAAGAAAATTTCATGGATTTCCGTATATAAGTAGCGCTCTAACCTCTGTTCCTTTGATACTCGTGGATTCTTGTTTTCCTACATTCCAAACTCGTGAATCTTTCTGTCCAGCCACTCCTCAATTTCTTTCTTTGTCGAATTCCAGTGACATGACACTAGACATCTCTTATGTAGATCTTGGTCTCGGTGATGGAATAATTAGTTAGCTTGTTTGGGCCTGACCTAGGTTCAGAGGTGATTTAGCCAAACAAATCCTGGTATTGCTGGCCCTTTCAGTAACAGTACAAGAAGTGCGGACTGAGGTCTCACCTGAAGTAGTATGGGAGGGTGTTAGAACCAGGATTCTACACCCTGGAAATGTTTGATGAGTTCAAGTAGTCTGTGTTTCGACCCTACATGCATGTCACTACGCGCTCTGACCTCTACCTCATAGCCTGAGATGATGTCTTCGAAAATCCCTACTCAGGGGCTGAACGTTATTATTACTGAAGCCTTGACTAGTATTTCACTGTTATTTGATTAATTTAGCCTACTTGTAAGCCCTAAAGTATACTTAGCAACATAAATCATTCATACAGGTGTGCAGAGTAGATAAACAATATATTTGCAATTTATATCAAACATGTAATAACCCAAGAACAAATACATTGAATTAAGATAAAACTTATCTTTATTATTTTCTTCTTCAGTTACAGACTTGACTCCAACCTGCGCACTCAGTTTCGGGGGTCTGTGCACTTAGCTGCGGACTACTAGGCCTCTGCACGCTCAACTTAGAGCCTTCTCCTACCCTACGACCCAAGACACATTTAGACACTTAGACTCTTACTCTTCTCTTCTACTTCACTATCTATTACTTCCTTCGTTCTCTCCTACACTTAGAGCCTCGCTCTATTTATACAATCCCATGGTCCGCAGACTATGGGTAGGCCGACATTACAATACAAGACTAGGGCAAACAACCTTGTGACTCTATCATACATTTCGCACTCCGCACCCACAATTCACGGAGTCTTTACAACAAGATTAGATCAAAACTTGGGCTTTGAGCCCCAAAACATGCCTTGGGGGGATTCCATGCCCAATAGTGTTAGTATATGCATACTTCCATCAGGGATCAAATCTGCTCTTTACATTTTCATTTTTGGTGTCTCATACTGAATTTTGGATCATTCCATTAGGTCATGTTAAAATGATCCATTGATGGTTGTCTTTTTCCTAGAAAATCAAATCTTCCCTCATGAGGTACATTTGCTGACCCATTTCCATGTTGTATTCAGTTGAGGTTTCAAATATGTTACTTTAGGTGTTAAGGTAGTTGTCTTTCCATTAGGTTTTAGGGTTCATTTCCAAGGTCAAAAGCATGATTTCAAGTGTAAATAAAGGGCAGCAAAGGTATGAGGATAACAAATAAACAAAGAGTAATTTCCAATAAGTCATAATGATTGTATAAAGATATTTTGTTAGTAATGTAATTTTCATCTCAAAAACATGTTTTTGAGATGAAAATAGAGTATTTTTAGTTGATTTATATTCTTTTGATGTAATTCAATCCATTTCATGTAATACGTATTCTTAGCTACCCCAAACATGTCTCCTTGTTGCAAGAAATTGAGACCACTGAAAAAATTAGTTCAATCCAAGAATCATCCACCTGAAAAGAGACAAAGAGAGAAAGGTATTAAATAGAGAATTAGAGGAAAGAAGAAAAGGTTCCAAAACATGAGAAAGTGGGTTTTTCTAATGAAAAATCAAAATAAATATCTATATAAGATGTCACACTCCTTTTCCAAACTCATCACTCTCATTTGACAAAGAGAAAGACAAGCATTGAAGGAGAGAGAGGAATTAAGGCCAATTAGTGGCTAAGGAAAAGTGGCACTGTGCATAGCAGACATGGTACTGCACATAGGAGATAGGGCGTTGTGCACAAAGAAGTTGGAGGAGGCTCTGCACACAAAGGCCAGATCACTACACATAGGAGTGGAGCGCTATGCATAGGACAATTTCTCCAGTGTAAATTTGAACAACGTTGAACATAGATCCGGAGCATTGTGCACCTGTAGGTGGCACTTCACATAGGGACATCAAGTACCAAAACACTCTGTCAGCCACTCAAAACTTGGTGTTTGCCTTCTATAGCCTATAAACAAGTAAGTGTGATCTCTAAGCTATCCTCTTGGCATTCAAGTCATCATTTTGAAGTTGGTTTGCTATTTCAAAAATGAAACCCTAATCCCTCCTATACATCCCTTCACTCATTCCTTAAAATCCTAATCCCTCCTATACATCCCTCCACGTTTTCTTTGAAACCCTAATCCCTCCTACAAATCCGTCCATATCCCTTTTACCCTAATCCCCTCAAACAAATCCCTCCATATCCGTTATTTCCTAAATCCCCATAGCAAAATCCTAAAACCCTGTTTACTAAACAACCCCTATAAGAAAAGAATACCCTCCCTCTCATTTCATATTATATTCCATCCTACACGACATAAGTTCATATCCCCTTACCCTATCCCTAAATTGCCAATACTTACTCCTTCATTAAATTCTCTAGCGTTACACAACTTCCAAATTTGACAAAGATGGACAAAGAGGATAGAGATTATGAGGAGGAAGAAAATAGTGATAGTGAGAGTTTGGGAGATGAACCTGAGCATCAAAGAAAACCACACAAGAGAGGCAAAATTGTTAGGGAGGAACCATCAAACATTAGGGAGTTACAAGCTTCTCATATTTCTGTCACTTGTTTGAGGCATCTAGGGTGTTATGAGTTTTGTGAGAAGGTGGAAAGATTTCAACATCATCCTGGGTTGACCAAGCTTTTTGTAGCTAATCTCCATGATAACAAGGTAACTCTCGCCGGGGTGACATTTACAGTTTTATCCTCCATCATTGCTGATGTTACAGGGATCCCAAATGTGGGGGAGAAATGGTATAAGGCACAAGATTTGGATGAGCACTATTATGAGCCATACATCAAATCTAGGTACAAAAATGAAAAAAAGAGGACCTTCCCTTTCAAGTTCCTTGAAGAAAAATATGCCCCTATGATGAGGATCATTATGAAATATTTCACATGTGAGGGCAAATTTTCTAGATTGTACACCTATCACATTAGGCTTCTTATGCATTTTACAATAGTGAAAATATTGAGCATCCCTTATTTCTTATTCAGGAATATTGAAAAGATGGCCTACATTGTACAGAAAAAGCCATAACCCCAGTAAATGAGTAGTCTCTATCACTATTTCCTGATCAAGATGATTGTGCTACATAATCTCAACCTCCTTAACATCTCTTGGGAGACATTAATGGCCAATGACATCTTCAAGGGTCCTCAGATTCCTCCACCGGTGCCTCAAGAAGAAGAGAAGCCTTCCGGCAGTGGCAAAGTAAAGAAAGATGAGAAGGTTAAAGAGACTAAAGTTGTTGAGGAGCCCAAAGACTAGAAGACATATGATAGAGGGGCTAGAAAGTTGTTTACAGTACATAGGTAAGTGTTTACTCCACTTGATGTGGAAGGGACCTTGCCTTCTTCATCAGCTCAAAGGAAAATGCTTGCTCCACAACATGTGGAAGGGGATTTTCCTTCTTCATTGACACAACAGGTACAACAAGTGCAACAACTGGATAAGGGGAAGGAAAAGATGTTGGAGGAAAACCTTGATGATGAGGAAGAAAGGGAGTTTGATTTGATGGAAGATGATGAACCAGAACAACCACACATCCATCATGGCATTGAGATAGTTGACTTGGAGGCCCAAGATGAGGCAACAAACGTAAACATCACCATAAAGGAAAACGATGCACAAATCCAAGCACTAATGGAAAAATTAGCGAGAGATAAGTATGTCATTTCATACCTGGAGCAAGAGAAAAAGAAACTAAATGACAAACAAGTCCTCATGGAGCTATAACTTCTCAAAGCAAAGAGGGAAAGTGACAATGGCAAATTAGAAGTGCATGAGGAAGAAGCACCGACTACCTTTACTGTAAAACAAATAATTGAGAAGGAAATTGAGGAGGATAGAGAAACTTGGCTTGACAGGGTCAATTTTCATTTGGAGAAGTTGCTCCAAAAGGCCAACAACGACAATCGAATCATGAGGCACATGGCTCGCCATTACAAGACCCGAAACAAGATTTGCAACATAAGGGTCAAGCAAATGAAAATAAGGCTAAAACAAGCACTCGAAGGAAAAAAGGGGGATGATAGGCTTATGTTTATTTCTGAAGCTTCCTTGGTTAACCAAGACACTTGATGGTGGTGTTTTCCACAAATTTTGAGCAGGGTTTGAAGAATTTTTGCCTTTTGAAAAATTTGGCAATTTTTGACACAGAAATTTTGGCTCTATGCACAACGCCACTAGCGTTGTACTTTTCCTAGGTGCATCCAATGGAGTAATGGTTAGAATTTTTGGATTCAAAATGATGAGTACATGCACCCTGAGAATTTTCTAAGCTTTTAGAGCAGAACTGGTCAACCAAAAGGTCAAAAACCACCCAAAAAATGACCTTTCTACCCTTTTTTGGACACACAGAAGCAGTCTAGGGAGAACCCGTTTTTTAGGGGTCAAATGAGCTTCAAATGAATAAATGCAAGATGTTCAGGAGAGAAGACTTGAAGATATTTCAAATGAGATATCATGAGCTCAATTTGGACATCGGGAAGGCCTCCAAAATGAACCTTCACAATGCGCTACGCATAGGACACAAATTGTGCTGAGTATTTATTTTACTATGCCTTGACTATAATTTTGAGTTTCCTCTCATAGATGGTGTTTTACTGATGTAAATTATGACTAGGCATGTAAATATGATGGATAATAAGTACTAGATTGTAGATTCATTAGATTAAAAGTCATCTTGAGGACAAATGAATCTGTTTCCTCACTTTCAGAGGCAAGTTGTTAGGATGCCTAAGTTCTAGTTTCTTGTTCAGTTTTGGTTAGATTAGCTCCTCATATTAGGGATTCAACTCCTTAGGATGGGAGGAGGTTGAAACAATGTCTATATCTTCTTCTTCTTTCTCATTGTAAAGGGGTTGGACTCAGTGGGATGCTTAGGCTTTGATAGACATCATTATGTATCAATTATAAAAGGAGATTAATGAAAAATTGCAGATATTTCTTTGGGAACCATGTGGTATGATGCTCAGTTCAGTTTTCCTTATGTTTTCATGCGTTAAAATGTATTTTTGATTTCATTTCATCATTTCATGCTCTTTATGTGAATGTATACAAGTCTGAAAGGCATAATCCATAACTTCTATGCTCTGTTTTGGGTAGACATTTCACAGTCTATGTTTTCTTTAGTTTAGGAAGAATCCATGTTGCTTACATGGTCTTTCTAGCTCCTCACTTGTCTTTGAATCACTTCACCCATCAAACCCTAGAGTTTTGAGCCTTGTGCCTTCCTTGCCCCATCGAAACCTTACAATTTTGACCTAATTTCCTTTCCCTCACCATTTGGCTCCTCCTGATCTAGTAAAACCCTTCAAAATCAAGTCAAACCTTATGCTACTATACCTAGCCTAATATCATTTTCTTGATCCAGTCATCTTGGCTAATATCCTTATGGAGAGAGCCCTCTCCTGGCATAGTAGGGCTAGCTACTTGGCTAAGACTGGTTTGTGGTTAACCTGGCATTTCCTTCTTTCAGCCTGAGGTTCAATCCAAGTGATAACATAGTGGTGACCATACTGGGGAATGAAAGATTAATCACCCCAGTAAGATGTTTCATTTGAATTCTTAAGCTTGTGGATGATGAGTTTTAGAATTTACTAGGCTGAATTGGAAAGTTGTAAAGCAATATATAAAATTTCGAAATTAGACATACTGACTTCTTGGAAGTACACCAGATCCAATCCAGATCTGAATCCTCCAACCATTGTCAGTGATCCTCATAAAATTGGGGGGAAATCTAAGAAAGATGTAGACAAACTTAGTTTAGTCGAAGAACCATCAAGTGAGGATTTCATTCATTGTGTTAATTCACTCCCGGGAAGGGTTGACACTTTGCAAGACATTGAGTTTGATATTAATTTTGAGCAAAGTTTATTTCACAGTAAATATTTAAGTTGGATTGATCAGATAGTTGTTGATTCCTCTATATCTTTTGATAACCCCGTTGAAGACTTGTTTCCACAAAGTAAATCAGGGTCACAACTTATTCATACTCTTGATCAGTTGTAAAACCTTTCTTTGAACTTAAACACTTGGGTTCAAAATAAGACTCATAGGCCATATTTTGATTTTCGAAATATCTCCTTTACATATTTTGTACAAAGTTTTTGAGGAGAAGTTTGGAAATGGTTCAGAGCCCTACTAGCAGGTTTTATCACTACTTTACCCATCCTCCATAGGTAGTTCCTAGAACGATGGGAGGTGAAGAAAACTACCCTTTAGATTCTATCCGAATATGAGAACATAAAAAAAATGTTGGCGAGAGTGTGTAAGATTATTGTGTAAGATTTAATGCAATGTACAATGCTATCCCTACAAACATCAAACCACCAGAGGGCTTGGCTTTGCTTAAGTTTCCAGATGGATTTGATGTTGATATGGCATATCGGTTGCGTGAACGTGATCCTACAACTCTAGAAGACACACAAAACAATGTTGTGAGCGTAGAAGCGAACTTGCTGGCCAAATGAGCAAGAATGAGATCAGAGAAAAGAGTGATCGTAAAAGAAGAAGCATCTACTTCAGATGTAAAAATGGATACATTGATTCGAACAATGGAAAGGATGGTTGACCGGTTGTCCATCACAGATAGGCCTGAACCTCAAATCCAGAATCCAAACTTTAGAGGGAAGCAACAGCCCCAATTCCAAATCAATAAAAGAGAACAAAGAGCACTAGAACAACCAGCACAACAACAACAAATCAAAACTCTCTTGCAACAAAATTATGTTCAAGGAGTGGAAGAAGAAGATGAGGAAGATTCGGTAATTGAACCAAATCACTTTTTCACTGCTAATGGTATGCCTATATTTCTGACTGAAGATGAAGAGTGTGTAGAAAGTTTCGACATTCAAAAGGATGAGGACTACATCTTGGCAAATGATGTTGTTTTGGAGGCTGAATTTGATAATTATCAGTGTGGTTACATGAATGCTTTGAGCACACAGGAAAGGAAATATCCTTTGAGGAGAAGAGATGTACCGGTCAATCCTATTCATAAGAGGAAGGATGTTCAATCGAAGAATGATCCCCCAAACAATTAGAAAAAGGGAAAGGAGCTTGCCGATCAGAACTCCAGCAAGGTAAATCAGCCATCAACAAGTACAACTGCAAAAGAGAAAGACAATCAGCACAAGGATAGTGCAATGAAGGATCAAACAGATAAGAGAGACATCAGTGTCAAAGAGGTAGAAAAAGTCATGTCTTTTAATTTAGAAAGTGTAGTTGCTAAATTAAAAGTGACCATTCCTTTGACTAAGCTTGTTAAGAATATCCATTACAAACATCATGTATCTAGAATACTACAAATTGATCCTTTGTCTGACATGGTGAATGTTGAGGATGATCACCCTGAACTTATTTTTGGTCCAGCTATAGAAGGTCAGCTAGAATATAGTGAAGTCCCACCCTTTTATCTGAGTCTTAGACTACATGAGTATATTCTTCATAATGCTATGCTTGATTCCAGAGCTTCCCATAATTTGATATCCAAGGCCATTGTGAAAAAGTTGGGCTTTGATATTACCTGAACATAACATGATTTGTGCTCATTTGATTATGGTAGAGTTCGTTGCATTGGTCTCATCAAATATTTGGTGGTTTCTTTAGATCAAATCCTAGCTAAAAATGTCTTGATGGATGTGGTAGTAGCTGATATACCACCTCGATTTTGTATGCTATTGTCTAGATCGTGGGGAGCCAAACTCGAAGGAACTTTACAACTTGGCTTCTCTTATTCTACAATCCTTGTTTTTGGTCAATTGAGGAAGTTTTACAGGGAAAAGAATATGAAGTGTATGATTACTAGTAAAGAGAAGCCCATAAATCATCCAATAAATGATGTACATACAGATTTAGAGTCTTTTGTTTTGTAGACTGATAGTGGATTGAATGATGTAGATATTCACCTTGTAGAAGTAGATGATGTACCAGAAATTTCTGAGTGTTTTAGAGAAGTTCTTAACCAAGAAAAGGAAAAAATGGCAATTCCTTTTGAGCAACCTCCACAGGAGAAGAAAGTCAGTGAAGAGCAGAAAAGTGAAGTAACTAGTCAAGTAAGATTGAAACTAAAGAAGAATTCCAACATCTAGAAGATGAAGCTGACCTTTGGAGCATGCAGTGTCGAGAAGTCAAAATATCATTGCTGATTCACTTGCTACAGCAACAAGCAATTTGAAAATTCTAATGAATTCTAGCAATAAATTTGAAATTCATGTCAAACATAGGCCTACTGTTCCTCATAACCTGAGATATTGGCAAGTTTTCTAGGATGACAATGAAATTAATTCATTTTTGTAGAATGAAGGGAAGTTTAAGAATGATTTCATTGGTGATGCTTGCAATTCTGATGAACAAGACATTGAGGTAAATCATATGGATGTTTTACAACTGAAGGATAATGTTATTCCTAGAGGTCTAATGCCTTTAGAGGAGTTGTTTGATCAATATGATGTGGCGAGAAAACCAACCTTGTTTCCTATTGATGAGGGAGTTGAAGATGTAAACCTTGGGACAACACACCAGCCCAAGCTTGTAAAGTTATTAAAAAAATTGTCTCTTAAATCAAAGGAGGAGTATGTTAAGTTTCTTTCTAAATTTTCTGATGTTTTCGCGTGGGATTACTTAGATTTGAAGGTATATGACAAGAACATCATTCAACATACCATTCCTATCAAGCCAGATCAAAAACATTTTAGAGAAAAGTTGAGGAGAATCAATTCAAAGCTGCTCCCATCCATCGAGAAAGAGGTGAATAGATTGTTTAAAGCTGGTATCATTGTTCCAATTAGATTCTCTGATTTAAAATTTGGTCCCGATATGAAAAACAAAATGGAGAGATAAGGTTGTCCTTTGATTTCCGGAACCGGAATAAAGTGTTATTGAAATATAATTACCCTCTTCCTAAAATGGACCATATTTTGCAAAGAGTAGTTGGAGCATCACATATGTCACTACTAGATGGATACTGAGGTCACAATCAGATCTTGGTGCATGAAAGAGACCAAGACAAAACTTCCTTCACAACACCATGGGGAACTTTTCAGTATGCCAAGATGTCATTTAGGCTAAAGAATGTTGGAGCCACGTTTCAGCGAGCAATGGATATAGATTTCGCTAATGAGAAGGATGTCTTCTTGGTAGTTTATTTATAAGACTTCACATCATTTTTTGGTTCTGATGATGAGCATTTACACCACCTAAGGATTTTTTTTTCGGAAATGCAGGGAGTTTGATATTTCTTTAAATCCAAAGAAGAGTATTTTTCTATGGAGGAAGGTAAACTCCTTAGTCATATTATTTCTAAAGATGGTAATTGCATTGATCCTTCAAGGGTGGATGCAATCCATCAAATAGACCTTCCACGCAACCAAAAGGAAATTCATGCTTTCAATGGTAAGATGAACTTCTTATGCAGATTTATACCAAATTTAGCTGAGCATTTACGTGAGTTAACTAATATGTTGAAGAAGGAAAACATTGTGAAATGGACCAAGGATGCCATGAAATATTTCAACTTGGTAAAGCTTGCTTTGAACACAGCCCCAGTTTTGATCAGTCCTGATTATACTCATGATTTTATTATATTTTCATTTGCATATGAGCACACTTTAGATGTGGTGTTGATGCAAAAGAATGATCAGGTGGAATAGCCCATTGCATTTTTTAGCCGGACTATCAGAGATGCTACTTTGCGCTATAACATCATTGAGAAGCAAGCTTTTGCTCTTATAAAGGCATTGAAGGATTTCTGAGTTTACATTCTGCATTCACATGCCATAACATATGTTCCGAACGTGACTGTCAAAGATGTCCTCATGCAAATTGATCTAGAGGGAAGAAGAGGTCAGTGGATAGCAGCAATGTTAGAGTATGGTCTTCAGATTAAGCCTACCAAATTGATCAAAGGTCAAGGCTTGGCAAAACTCATGGCTGAGTCAAATCTTCATGCTCTAGACATAAATCTCATTGTAGAAATGTCAGATGATGAAGACGGGGGCACAGTCATTCAGGTATCATAGATGTTTCTAAACTCACCTTGGTATTCTGATATAGTATATGTTCTTCAACATCTTTCTCTTGCTTCTAGAATGTTGAGAAGTAAAGGTAGATCACTAAAACTAAATTCTGGAAAATTATGCATTTTAGATAGTGGTCTCTATTGGAAAGATCCAGGAGGGGTTTTCCCTTAATTTTTTGGTTGAAGATGAAGCTCAACAAGTAATGAATTATTTCCATAGAGGAGATTGTGGCGGTCACTTGTTTTGGAAAACAACAGCTAATAAAGTTTTGAGAGTAGGATATTATTGGCCATCTTTGTTTTCAGATTTATATAAGACAATCATGAGTTGCTAGGAATGTCAACTTTTTTAGGGAAAAAGGAAGTTGTTTCCTCTTCCTCTGAAGCCGGTTGTAGTAAATGTACCTTTACAGTAGTGGGGGCTTGATTTCATAGGATAAATTCATCCTGCATCATCAGCACAACACAGATGGATTTTGACGGCTACCGACTACTTCCCCAAGTGGATTGAAGCCATTCCGACAAGGCAAGTTACAGACATGGTAATCATTCAGTTTTTAGAGTCAAATATCTTGTCTTGTTTTGGTTTCCCTCAAAATATTATTACAGATAATGAAGTAGCATTTAAGTCAAAGAGAATGGTTGAGTTTTGTAATAAATACAATATCACATTGGGTCATTCCACAACATACTACCCGCAGGGAAATGGACTAGCTGAGTCTTGAAATAAATCCTTGGTAAACATTATTAAGAAGATGTTGGAAGCAAAAAAAAAATAATTAGCATTGGAAGCTTGTCAATGCTTTATGGGCCGACAGAGTGAGGAGTAAGAAATCAATTGGTATGTCACCTTTTGAGTTGGTATATGGTACTGATATAGTGTTTCCCACATCCCTTGCAGTCATAGTCATGATATTATTTCAGGGAAACCAGCAGTGAAGAAGATGATATTCAGTGCTGGATTAATCAAATGATTCCCCTTCAACAAACAAGAGAAGAGGTTTCCCAAAACACTTTTTGGCTGCAAGAGAAGATAAAGAATATTTATGACCGCAAAACCAAGGTAGAAAAGTTTCAGCTAGAAGATGTAGTGTTGCGATGGGATGCACGAAATGAAGAAAAAGGAAACCATGGTAAGTTTGAAAATATGTGGAAAGGACTGTATAAAATCTCAGCCTATCGAGGACAAAATGCATTTTTATTAAAGGAAATGGATGGTCAAGAATGCTTAGGAGTACCAGTGAATGGTAGGCTCCTGAAAAACTACTATTTTTGATGCAGTTTGCTAAATTTGCTTCACTATCATTGTATATACCCGTTTTCTTTCCTTGTAAGATTTGAAGTACAATGTCATTTGAGCTTGGGGCCCGAAGTGAAGGATAAAGCTTAAATGATGTTTGTTGAGTTTAGTTGGTCTTTGAGTCAATTTGGAGTCGGTTATGAGTCAGTTTTTAGTTTGTATTGAGTCATCATTCCTCAAAATTAAAAAAAAAAAATTCAATCCTTCATTTGTTTGACCGTATTGGCCCAATCAGCTAGGCACTTGGTCTACTGTGTTCTTGACACCTCCAAGGAGCTACCATCCCCAATAAGGCCAATATTAGTGTCAGTATATGCATACTTCCATCAGGGATCAAATCTGCTATTTTAATTTTCATTTTAGGTGTCTCATACTGAATTTTGGATCATTCCATTAGGTCATATTAAAATGGTCCACTGATGGTTGTATTTTTCCTAGAAAATCAAATCTTCCCTCATGAGGTACATTTTCTGACCCATTTCCATGTTGTATGCAGTTGAGGTTTCAAATATGTTACTTTAGGTGTCAAGGCAGTTGCCTTTCCATTAGGTTTTAGGTTTCATTTCCAAGGTCAAAAGAATGATTTCAAGTCTAAATAAAGGGCAGCAAAGGTATGAGGATAATAGATAAACAAAGAGTAATTTCCAATAAGTCATAATGATTGTATAAAGATATTTTTGTCACTAATGTAATTTTCATCTCAAAAACATGCTTCTGAGATGAAAACGTAGTATTTTTAGTTGATTTATATTCTTTTGATGTAATTAAATCCATTTCATGTAATAAATATTCTTAGATGCCCCAAACATGTCTCCTTGCTGCAAGAAAATGAGACCCCTGAAAACATCAGTCCAATCCAAGCATCATCCACCTGAAAAGAGACAAAGAGAGAAAGGTATTAAACAGAGAATTAGAGGAAAGAAGAAAAGGTTCCAAAACATTAGAAAGTGGGTTTTTCTAATGAAAAATCAAAATCAATCTCTATATAAGATGTCACACTCCTTTTTCAAACTCATCACTCTCATTTGACAAAGAGAAAGACAAGCATTGAAGGAGAGAGATGAATTAAGGTCAATTGGTGGCTAAGGAAAAGAGGCGCTCTACATAGGAGACCGGGCACTGCACATAGGAGATAAGGCATTGCGCACAGAGGGCACTGCACATAGAGGCCGGAGCGTTGTGCATAGGAGTGGAGCATTGCGCATGGGGTAGTTTCTCCACTGTAAATTTGAACAGTGATGTGCACCTGTAGGTGGCACTGCGCATAGGGCCAACAAGTGCCAAAACACTCTGTCAGCCACTCAAAACTTGTTGTTTTCATTCTATGGCCTATAAACAAGTAAGTGTGATCTCTGAGCTATCCTCTTGAAATTCAATTCATTAGTTTGAAGTTGGTTTGCTATTTCGAAAATGAAACCCTAATCCCTCCTATACATCCCTCCACTGATTCCTTGAAACCCTAATCCCTCCTATACATCCCTCCACATTTTCTTTGAAACCCTAATATGTCAAAAAAATCCCTCCATATCCCTTTTACCCTAATCCCCTCAAACAAATCCCTCCATATCCCTTATTCCCTAAATCCCCAAAGCAAAATCCTAAAACCCTATTTACTAAACAACCCTTATCAAAAAAGAATACCCTCCCTCTCATTTGCATATTATATTCCATCCTATTCCTAAATCACCAACACTTACTCCTTCATTACATTCTCTAAGGTTACACAACTTCCAAATTTGACAAACATGGACAAGGAGGATGGAGATTATGACGAGGAAGAAAACAGTGGCAATGAGAGTTTGGGAGATGAACCTGAGCATCAAAGAAAAACACACAAGGGAGGCAGAATTTTAGGGAGGAACCATTAAACATCAAAGAGTTATAGGCTTCTCATATGACTCTCACTTGTTTGAGGCATCTAGGTTGTTATGAGTTTTGTGATAAGGTTGAAAGATTCCAACATCATCCTGAGATGACCAGGCTTTTTGTATCCAATCTCCGCGATAACAAGGTAACTCTCACTGGGGTGACATTTACAGTTTCATCCTCCATCATTGCTAATGTTATAGGGATCCCAAATGTGGGGGAGAAATGGTAGAAGGCACAAGATTTGGATGAGCATTATTATGAGCCATACATCAAATCTAGGTATAGAAATGAAAAGAAGAGGACCTTCCCTTTCAAGTTCCTTGAAGACAATTATGCCCCTATGATGAAGATCATTATGAAATATTTCACATGTGAGGGAAAATTTTCTAGATTGTACACCTATCACATTAGGCTTCTTATGCATTTTACAAGAGTGAAAACGCTGAGCATCCCTTATTTCTTATTCAGGAATATTGAGAAGATGGCCTACATTGTACATAAAAAGCCATATCCCCAACAAATGAGTAGTCTCTATCACTAATCCCTGATCAAGATGATTGTGCTACATCATCTCAACCTCCTTAACATCTTCTGGGAGACATTCATTGTCAATGACATCTTCAGGAGTCCTCAGATTCCTCCACTGGTGCCTCAAGAAGTAGAGAAGCCTTCCAGTAGTGCAAACTAAAGAAAGATGAGAAGGTTAAAGAGACTAAAGCTGTTGAGGAGCTAGAAGCCTACAAGACATATCAGAGAGGGGATAGAAAGTTGTTTGCAGCAGAAAGGAAAGTGTTTACTCCACTTGATGTGGAATGGGCCTTGCCTTTTCATCAGCTCAAAGGAAAATGCTTACTCCACAAAATGTGGAAGGGGCTTTGCCTTCTTCATCGACACAACAGGTACAATGAGTGCAACAGCTGCATAAGGGGAAGGAAAAGATGTTGGAGGAAAACCTTGATGATGAGGAAGAAAGGGAGTTTTATTTTATGGAAGATGATGAACCAGAACAACAACACATCCATCATGGCATTGAGATAGTTGATTTGGAGGCCCAAGATGAGGCAACAAACGAAAGCATCACCATAAGGGAAAAAGATGCATAGATCCAAGCACTAATGGACAACTTAGTGAGAGCTAAGTATGTCATTTCATACCTGGAGCAAGAGAACAAGAAATTAAATGACAAACAAGTCCTCATGGAGCTAGAACATCTCAAAGCAAAGAGGCAAATTGACAAGGGAAAATCAACAGTGCAAGAGGAAGAAGCATCGACTACCTTGACTATAAAACAAAGAATTGAGAAGGAAATTGAGGAGGATAGAGAAACTTGGATTGACAGGGTCAATTTTCATTTGGAGAAGCTGCTCCAAAAGGTCAACAAGGAAAATCGAATCATGATGCACATGGCTTGCCATTACAAGACCTGGAACAAGATTTGCAACATAAGGGTCAAGCAAATGAAAAGAAGGCTAAAACAAGCACTCGAAGGCAAAAAGGAGGATGATAGGCTTATTTTTCTTTATGAAGCTTCCTTGGATAACCAAGACACTTGATGGTGGTGTTTTCCACAATTTTGAGTAGGGTTTGAAGAATTTTTGCCTTTTGAAAAATTTGGCAATTTTTGACACATAAATTTTGGCTCTATGCACAGCGTCACTGGTGTTGTGCTTTTCCTAGGGGCATCAAATGGAGGAATGGGCAGAATTTTTTGGTTCATAATGATGAATACATGCACCCTGGGCATTTTCTAAGCTTTTAGAGAACTGTTCAACCAAAAGGTCAAAAAACACCCAAAAAATTACCTTTCTGCCCTCTTTTGTACACATAGAAGCAGTTTAGGGAGAATCCGTTTTTGAGGGGTCAAATGAGCTTCAAATGAATAAATGCAAGATTTTTGGGAAAGAAGACTTAAATATATTTCAAATGAGATATCATGAGCTCAATTTGGACAATGGGAAGGCCTCCAAAATGGACTTGCACAAAGCGATGTGCATAGGACTTGGGCGTTGCGCATAGGACAAAAATTGTGCTGAGTGTCTATTTCACTGTGCCTTGACTGTAATTTTGGGTTTCCTCTCATAGATGGTGTTTTACTGATGTAAATGATGACTAGGCATGTAAATATGATGGATAATAAGTACTAGAAGGTAGATTCATTAGATTAAAAGTATTCTTGAGGACAAATGAATCAGTTTCCTCACTTTCAGAGGCAAGTTGTTAGGATGCCTAGATTCCAGTTTCGTGTTCAGTTTTGGTTATATTAGCTCCTCATCTTGGGGATTTGTTATGAAACAAGCTTAAGAAAAGATAGAAAAGATAGATCAACGCCTTAGAATTCGGCCTCTTCGAGGGGGAAACCTCCTTTACATTACATAAATGAATAATTCTTCGATGATACAAATGACAAAACCTCCTTTCTATATATAGGAGTCTAAGGACTCACAATATAAACCAGCCGACCTAACAATAATATTATAAAGCCACAAAAATAACAATAAGGGGATTCTATGGGGCACATTAATAACAATATGGGGGCAATAGGGGCACAACAATATTAATAAGGGGTATAACTACAATAGTAATGGGGTAATCACTAGTATTATAGGGACCCAACATGCCCTCTCCTTCAAAAAAGTGTTGTCCTCAATGCTTGAGTAGTT